>APFE030496151.1:38652-104978 GCA_000404065.3 Pinus taeda
CCCGATGCAATGAGTGCTAAGTGAACTATTCAAAAATCATGAGAAATTAGTCAGTTACGACTACCTCTCATGGAAATGGTCATACGTTTGAATGACTTACTTAACGCAGTTGAATCCCAAAATGATATCAAATCTAAAGGTTCTTTAGATCTTCAATGTTCATGTATTTTGTTTCAAATATGCAACTGCGCTCATTACCATTTTGTACTTTTCAAACATTTCATATTTGGTGTATAATGGTTTGGTTTGACTTGACATATCTCTCTCTCTCTCTCTCTCTCTCTCTCTCTCTCTCTCTCTCTCTCTATATATATATTATTATAATATCTTGCATTACTTTATGTAATTTTTTGTATTACTAAGGTCACACAGTTTTCCAGCTGGTTCTAGTCCAATCCCAGTCTAACGCTTGGTCGGTCATGGTTCTGTTGAAAATTGTAACTAGGTTCGGTCTTCATAATGACCTAATTATAATAATGTCATTGCATATTCTTTATAAAAAAGTAAGTAAGAGAAATTATATTTTTATTTTGGAGTATAAGTTCCACACTCAAGTTTGAGTCAAAAGCATGTTCTTCGTGCTTTTAAGTTTTCTAAGCCTTTCTAGGTCTTTCTAAGATAAAGAATATCATTGGTCATGTGTCATAATCCCATTTGGACTCACTGTAATAAAGAAAAATATTTATATTTTCAAGGAAAAGCCACTTATAAGCCCAAGATCAAGTCATCTCAAGGAGCAAATCAAGTCAGCCTTAAAGGAGGGAATTCGACCCTCATGAAAGGCTATATAAAGGAGAGGTGCACGACTCATTTCGACACACATCAAGCACAAGTTTCATCCGCTATAGCGAAGTAGAAAGAGAATTGTTGGAGTGACGAAGAAGAGGAACAGAAGTCGAAATTTGTTTGTGGTCATATTCTCTTGTTTCGCTCTAAGGTTTGTGAAGCTGCGAGTTGCAAGGGGCCGGAGTTTTGTTGCAAGGGACCAGAATTTTGTGAAGCAGTTGCAGGAGGCCGAAGTTGCAACATCATAGTAGCAGTATCGAAATTTCAGAAGCTACCTTGAAGAAGATCTTGCTCTGGGCTGACTTGGTGCTTCGTAGGGTTGTTGCCTTTTGGGTCTTGGAAGTCTCTTTGTAAGCAGATTCTAAAGAAGAAGAGAAGCATTTTCTGGGTTTTCCTCTTGGAGGGATTTTGCCCTGGCTTGGAGCTTATATCTTGTGTACTTTGTCTTGTTGTGATCTTCAATGTTTTTGATAACTGTTTGATGAACAAAGATCTAATAAAGTAATAAAAGGCCAACACAAATAACAAGTAATTATCAAGTGACAGAAGAGCATCTAAACACATAAGTGTTCTGATTTTCCAATGGGGTCTAGGATAACTATAATTCATAACCAAGCCAAGAAGATGGCCAACAATCTAGGCTATTGGGAGATTGCTCTGTTTACTGGCAGCAGACTTCCTCCTAATGAATAACAGATTTAAATGATAGAACAAAACCCTCTCAGCATGCCTCCCAGGATAATGGTCAGGAAAAATCTCAATCCACAAGCCCAACTTCCACCATGGGGCAAGCCTTCAGACAAAAATCCCATTATAAAACATGTTATAACTGTATTTAGAGACGTCGAAAAAATGTCGGCAACAAAAGGGATGCCTCACCAGACAAGCCACCAATAAATGATGTCTAATGTGGCTTTGAAAGCCATGGTCAAGATCCACATTCAGCCACTAGTGAGGCAAATACCATGCCACGATCCTTTATAGTGTTGCAACCAGTCTTTCTTTTACTTGACTTCAGATACTTGCACTGAGCATGTTGGATATTATATGATGTATTTTGTAGCTATTCTTTGTAAGACATGGTATGTGGAGACTACAAACTTTATTAGCACAATTTTGGTTTTTGTGGTTTTTGTTTGTGGCTACTTATAGCACAACTTTTGCAGTTAATTGCAAAAGGGCATATGGCTAGATATTAAAAACATAGGCTTCCTTGATGTGAGGCTACTATTGAGTGTAAATAGCATTGTACTTACTCATATCTTTCAGAGAATAGGAAACGAAAAACTACTTTTTAGTTTTAAGGGGAACAATGGGTCATTTCAAAAAAAGAAAAAGAGACTTATAGCATAAAATATAATATGCATAACCAAAATCTCTGATGCATTATAGAAAAGCCACTTTGGGTTTAACAACAAAAGAAAGAAGAAAACGAAACAAAAAAAAAAGGAACACCATCCATATTGACTACTATTGAGTGTAAATAGCATTGTACTTACTCATATCTTTCAGAGAATAGGAAACGAAAAACTACTTTTTAGTTTTAAGGGGAATAATGGGTCATTTAAAAAAAAAAAAAAGAGAATTATAGCATAAAATATAATATGCATAACCAAAATATCTGCTGCATTATAGGAAAGCCACTTTGGGTTTAACAGCAAAAGAAAGAAGAAAAAGGAACACCATCCATATTGACTCATTTACCATCTCTGATTTCAGATCCTATGTCCACCTTGGAAACATACTGCATTGCAGCTTTACAGATAAAACAGAGGACTTAACTGGAAAAATTAAGAAACAATTCAAAAAATAAATTAAATTCAAATTGCACTACAGCTCAGTAAACAGTTCCTTCCACAATTGAAAAGGTGATTACAAAAATGTTTGCATTCACTACACAAATAGGATATTGATAACACACATGTTCTTCATTATGAGTATATGTCACTTCAAGGGCTCCACTTGATGTAGCAACCCAGACCTGCATTTGATGAGGCAAATACCACCAATGAGGTTTTCTCAATTCTTTATTTCCAAAGAGTACATATGTAACAAAAACAATCCTCACCTTCACTGTATTGTCTAAAGAGCATGACAACAGAAACTGATCCCAGCATAAAAGAGACATTACAACTGATGTGTGATCCCTCAGGGTCTGTAGACATTGAAAAGTTCCCAAATCCCAAACCTGTGAATTCATTCACAAAATGTCAAATATAGAATCATCCAATGTTCGAGACATACTTCTGTAGACATTGAAAAGTTATGTTGGAGACATACTTCATTTTCTACAATTGCAGTGCATGAAAAACATGAAGGCTTGCAAGGTAGTACGCATTCACAATAACACTACTATACTAAACCAAATACAGGGAAAAAATATCAGGCTGCTGCCTTTTTGAGATTGCTGCAAACTCCACTGTGCCATTTAATGTTTACAATAGCCATTAAAGGATTAGAATAAACATAGCACCTTAAGTCACTTTGTAAATTCTTATAAAATAGATGTAGCATTAAATAGAACATATATGATCAAAGCATTGGATACTTGATCCTGAAGTGAAATATTTGCTTTGCAATGACCAGCATAGAGGAGAAATTTGCTCTGAAGTTTTACACTAGATGTTGATCATTCTAATGTTTCAGAACATTAACCGTGTCAGTAGAGAATTGCCCATGACACAAACATGTCATCCTCATAAAGAGATTAAAAAGTATGAAAGATCATTTACGATCTGATTTCTGTTATGCGAAGGTTTAGACCAGTTTTCACAAAGTAGATAAGAATAAAGAGTATAAAGCTTAAACGAGGAGAAATAACTACTTAAACCAAGAGATTGCAAATAATATTTTCAATAACCCAGTGAAAAGAAAACACTACATGTCTACTTCCCTTGTTTAGCATGTCATATCTGTAAACACATGAATGGGAAACAAACCTAGTAGATCATGCAAAGAAAACCAAACAGGCAATCTCAACAGAGTGGGGGATATAAAACCTGTTCAAATGAGATTCACTGATAGGAGATAAAAACCAAAAGTAAGCATCAGATCTTGGAGAAAACAAACAGCAACTAAAGACAATATATATGCATGTCATATTTAGCAACCAATCTGCTCATCCAGTGCCCAATCATTCTCCTTTTGATGCAAAAGGTCAAAATCTTTTCTGCATTTGCTCTTCTATAAGCACTTGGCGGCATGATGTTAATTCCCTTATTGACCATAGTTGTATAGCTTCGCACTTTACCTATTTTCTCCTTTCACCTGTTCCAAAGATGGTATCCATGAGCAAAATAAGCACATATTTCTGTGCTTCCTTATCCAACATATACAGCTCATATAACTTGGTCCTTGTTCAATATTGTGTGGAATCTGGATATAATAATCAATGTTTTAAGACTCCGACTCCGACTCCGACTCGGCCAAGCAATGACTCCGACTAGGTAATGACTCGGCCGACTCGTTTTCAATGACTCGGTCGTTGTAAAAAATACATTAAATATTTAGTTTTTTGATAAAAAAACATAACTTTGAAGATTTTAAACATAATTTTAAAGATTTTCATTCATGTTTCCAAACACACAACATTATAATATAGATGGAAGACAACATATGATCAAAGTAGGCTCATGAACCAATCCATTATATCAAAATGGTACCCAATGGCAATACATAGTCAACTGTAATACATGATCAAAGACTCAAAACAAAAAACACATAACCAAGGAGGCTAGAAATGGCCTCTACAACAAAAGTAAACTGTGACGGTGACCAGACTCTAGTACTATTAGTCTAGTACTACTGGCTAGTAGCTACTGCTAGAGGAGCAAAGATCATGTTGATCAATCTCTAGATCATCATCATCAGAGTCAGACAGAGGGCCCCATGGCTCCTCCTCCTCCTCATCATCTCCAACTGCAACTGTAGAAGTGGTACCACTAGCAGGCTGTGCAACTGCAGCAGATGCAAGCTGAGATAGAGTAGATATGCGGCTACGCTTCTGTCGTGGCTGAGCAGAGGAAGCACCTACAATTGGAGTCCTTGCTGGCTGTGAGACTGAGGTTGGTGGATTGGGATCTGCATTCAACTAAACAGGCTGAAGTTGAACAACATGTTCAAGTTCAACTGATGTCTCCATATCTAAATCTAAATCAAGATCCTCGTCAGGATCAAACTCTGCTGGACGACTCTCCACTACCCAATCTGATGTTGGATCAATGTCTTCAAACACAATGGGATCTGAATCAGGTCCTTTGTTCAACAAATGGTTTCGTCTGAGCCAAAGGTTGTATTGGACATAAACTAGATCATTTAACCGTTTTTGATCCAAACGGTTTCTCTTCTTTGTGTGAATCCTCTCAAAGACAGACCAATTGCGCTCACACCCAGATGCACTGCAAGTTTGACTCAAAATACGAATTGCAAACCTTTGCAATTCAGGACAATGGCCACCAAAGGCCTCCCATCATTGTGCTGCAAAACACATAGGAGTGTAATGAGTTAGCTCAACAAAATTACAAATTATATCTAACTTTCAAATTATAAACGATTTAACAAACTTAAAAAAAAAAGTAAAACTATTGAGAATTTGAAAATTGAAATTTTTGTTTACCTGGCTCATCTGCTTCTCTTGCAATCTTTGCTAGGTTCTTCCCAAAGGTACCTGATGCATTGCTGAAGGTTGTGACCTGTCAGTGTATCTCCAGCTAATCAGACTCCAATGGGATCATGCGATCAATGCAATCAATTAGTCCATCTCTGACCTCCCCCCTCAAAGCTCCTGACTCCTTAGCTTTATAATGATACCGTGGGTTCAAAAAATACCCAGCTGCATGTATAGGGCGATGGAGTTGATTGTTCCATCTTTCATCAATGATTGCCCAAATGGGCCCATACTTTGCCACTCTATCCTTGTATATCGTCTTTATTCGCTCCTTTGCTTGATCCATAGCCTCATAAATGAAGCCCATAGCCAACCTTTCCCCATCCACCAACCGCAACACCTTAACTAGTGGCTCAGCAAGCTTCACAACCTCTGCTGCCTTTCTCCAAAAAGTTTCTTCATAGACTTTCCTTTTCAATTCTTTGCCTTCTGGTTTGTTAGACCAATTGCTTTGATTCCATTCATCACTGGAAAACATCTTTTGCAAGTTTCTATGTTGGGAAAGCATAGATTGCAATGTCAAAAAATGTGTAGCAAATCTAGTGATGGCAGGCTTAATAATACCCTTGCCCCCAGTGTGTTTCCTCATGAGGCTCAAAATCAATGTATGATTGTAGATAAATTTTGTATGCTTTTGGCATGATCTATAGTGTTTTTGACCCAATCTAATTTTCCAATATCCTCAAGCATGAGGTCTATGCAATGTGCAACGCATGGGGTCCAAAAGATGGTCTTGTGTTTTTCCTCTAAAAGTTTACCAGCAAGAACATAGTTAGAGGCATTATCTGTGATGATTTGAACAACATTAGCCACCCCCACCTCCTTAACAACCTGATCCAATAGCTGAAACAACAAGTGGCCATCTTTTACCTTATCAGATGCATCAACTGATTTTAAAAACATGGTTCCCTGTGGGCAGAAGACAAGAAAGTTAATGATGGTACGGTTTCTTTGATCAGTCCATCCATCTGACATGATGGTACACCCTGTTCTTGCCCATGAGTTCTTGAACTTTTGCAAATACTCATTAATGGATTGAATTTCTTTCTGCAAACGAAACCCCCTTAGATCATGCATAGTAGGGCCTTTGAAACCTTTTCCAGCAACATGTATGGCATCAAACATAGGCTCATAATATGGTGAACGAGCAGCATTAAAGGGAATATCAGCATCATACCACCATCTAGCTATGTAATCACAAGCAGTCTCCCTCAATTCTTTCTTCCAATGGTCATCTAAAGTGGGCTGCATTTGAGGTCTAACAATTTCAGGACCATGTGCATCTGATGAAGAGGAGGCCAGAGTGAAAAAACTTTTGATAGTCACATCACGGTCACCCTTTTTCATTCTACCCTTTCCCTTATCTTGAATAGGAGGAACATATCGGAAAGGATTGGATGCATTGGTTTGAGGGATAGAGCAAGAACCCTCAAAATCATAATGGGGGTTGGCAGCCATCATTCTTTGTATCTCCCTCTTCCTCCCAATTTCAGCCTGTAATTCTTTTTGCCTAGCCTTATCTTGTTTAAATTTCTCAATGCTGGCCAACATAGTCTCCCTAACCTCCCCAAGTTCAAGTGATTCACATGGGGTAATTTGGCCTCTAATCCCTGCCAAGTGTAGCTTCAGCCTATTAATTGCCCCCTGGACCATCCTTAATTAACCTATGGCAAAATTTGCAATGCATTGAACTATCAACCATTTCAACATATGCCCATGCAGCATCTCTTGCTTTAGGTGCCATTTTTGGAATAGGGAATGAAAGCAAACAATCTGAAAATGAAAAAAAAAAAAACCTTGATTCAATGTTCATTTATTTGACAAAAACAGTCTAAACTTTCTAGATATGCACCTCAAATTTACTAAGCAAAAACAGATTTATAGAGGTGAAAAAAAATACCTCCAGGCACAAACTACCTCCTCAAGCTTGCTCCAAGAATCAGCTCCTCAATGCTGCTCCAAATGGCTGCCCAAAAAGCTCCTCACTCCAGCTACAATGCTCCTCCAAGACTCCTCAAGTGCTGCTCCAAAACAAGCTCAAGAACTGCTCACTAACTCTCAAAGAAGACTCTCACTCAAATGCACAAGACTGCTGTGAGAGAATGAGAGCTCTTGGGTTAGTTAAATAGCATTTGGGAGGGGGATATGGACCCCAAATATGTTTTAGAAAATTTATAATCCACCTTGGAGTCCACAAAACCCTAAAACCCAACTAAAAACTCTTTAAAATCCGGTTTTATGCCTAGCTGTGCATCCGTTTCGGGTTCCTGCCTGACTCGGCCGTTTTTTTGCGGGACCCGACCGGGTCGGCCGAGTCATCAATGACCCGGCCGCCTGACTCGGCCGGGTCATTGATGACTCGGCCGACCGAGCCGTTTCAAGGGCCGGGTCACCATCCAAGCCTCCGACCCGGATCGACCCGGCCGGGTTGGTGATGACCCGGACGAGTTTTAAAACACTGGGTGAATGAACCTTTTGTAAACATCATCCTCTTCTTCGTCGTGAAAGCATTTTAACGAGTTTTTAAAATTTTGCCAATTAAACGAGCGAGTTGCACATTTTAGACCACCATAGGAACCAATCATACGCTTTTGCTTCCATGTGGTTGGATGCGGTCATGACCTTCTCTTGTTCACCTACTGGTGGATTTGCTTCAAAAATGGCGTCCATCTTATTTACCATACAATGGCGCCTTTAAGGTCCTTACCATCATATTTTGGTAATTCTCTTTCAATTTTAAGGTGGTATCCTTCGAGGAACTTCGTATAGTACTGACTTCCTTCTAAGTGTAGTTGCGGTATTCGCGGCATCTCGCTATCAGGGAATCATGATTTGGAGAATTTTCATCTTACGGAGTTTTGGGACTTTGTGTGGTTGAGGGTGGATTGTCCTTTCCCATAAACTGGCTGTTTAAATTTTTTTTAAACAACCAGTTTAAATTTATTTTTTAATTAAATAATATAATATATATAGAGTATATAAATTATTATATAAAATTATTTTTAAATTATATATATAGTATATATATATATATATATATATATATATATATATAATCACGATGTAATGATTTGAAGTAATGATCTGAAGTCGTATGTCCCAACACATGACTGTTGACAAGTCGTGAATCGATTTGTAACTGGAGTTGACCCAACAGTCGGTTTCCAATTCGAAGGGCAGCGGACAGGTGACAGGAATCGAGGGGAAGGGGCAAGTGATAGTAGCCGGGAGCATGGGGGAGCACGAGGGTGTGGACAGCCATAACGGTGATGTGGGGAGTGGACACAGGGGTCAACGCAGCAGGAGACAGGGCGGGAAACATAGCAAGAAGCCGCGGGGGAGACAGAATGACGAAAGGACGACTAGCAGACGGAATGACACAGCAGAGAATGACAACGGCAGACAGAAGACCGACAGGGCCGACGGCAAGCAAGGTGGCATGGGGGTTTTTGCTAGGCGAGAAGATCGTTGCTCTGATACCACTGGTACAATACCTTTGTTCACTATGTTCTCAAACATCAGATACATTTAAATTTATATGCAAGTATGAACCATATGTGTAGATGTGTAATTGTAGTAAGTAATAGTTGTATTAATAAGATATGAATGGTGCCTACAAATCTTTGTGGTGATGTGCCTATATAGGCATTGACTGTCCACAAAGATAGAATGACACAACTTTTTGACCCATGTCTCTTCACAACTAATGAGACATTAGCTAATTTAATTAATTTATTATTATTGATATTTGCTTAGTTTAATATTTATTATTTAATTGATGTTTTATGAATATTTTTATTCATAACACCTTGATTTAGGAGTATGCCTTGTATTTAGTATCCTTTCCTCCTAAGTCTATGCCTCCTCACAAGCATTTCTTGGAGAACCATTATCTTGCCTTCGTAGCAAACAAGCCATTATCTGAGTCCCTCCATTGAATGGGCCTTGGAAATCACTTTATTCCTTGCCACTAATCCTATCATTTGAGTAATTTCCCGTATATCGGGACTCCTCCCATCGGTCAAAGTCCGTAAAGAGTAGGGGACATTGGCTGAGGTGACAGTGGTCTTTGTCCCATTGTTGTCATTTGGTCTAGTAGTTGTCCCTTAGGTACCCCTCCAAAGACCCCTGCTAGATTGTGTGGCAACATTTTTGGCATCATTTTCGAGGAAGAAGTAGGTATACCTTCCCTATGAATCATTGAGGAATTGATTCATTGATAACATTCTAAGTATTCCTCTGGCGACTCCACGACACCCTCATTGAAATGTAGGACCCTTCTATTCTAACTTACCAAAAAAGAAGGGATGAACCTCCTCATACTCCTTTCTTTGATAGGGTTGTTAATAAAAGAAAGCACAAGAAGAAATTTTCCACCCTCTAAACTTTGATAATATAATAGGGGAATTCCACCATCCTCTCCCTTACCATCTAGAGTTACCAAAATTTTGTGGAAAAGAAAATCCCCCAAAACTTCTCACTCAATTCTAGTTACTCGTTAGTAACCCAAAATATAGTGAAGATGAAAGTATGATCTTGTTTGCCCTGACATTCCAATGTAATGCTCGTATATGGTTTAAATTTTGAAGCCCTTCATCTATCTCGTCTTGGGATGACTTTGTCAATAAGTTCAAGAGGAGATGGTTTCATAACAAAGATGTGGTAGAATTATAAAAAAGTTTCCTCTCCAACAAAAGGGAAGAAGAAGAACTTGTTAAAGAGTTTAACCAAATATTTAATACTCTTGTGCACTTGATTCCCGAAGAACTAAGACCACCAAATGAGGTAATCCTCATTGCCTACTTCAACGCCTTTATTGGAAAGTTGGCCTTTGATGTCAGGAACAAAAAGCCCACTAATCTCTTCCAAGCCTAGAACACCACCTTTGATCTAGATCAAGCCATGAAAGAAACATCTATTAACATTGTACAATTAGATGATCAAGGTGTCCCTGTGAAAGAAAATGAGCCATCCCCTAGTGAAGACTTGGTCTTGCCAACAACCAAGAAGAAAAGGAAGGAAAGACACAAGGGAGGACCTCCCAAAGTTGTAAAGGTAGAACCTCCCATCATAGTGACCTTGGGTATGAAAGATCCTTTCTATATTGCTCTAAATATTAATGATTGTACCTTGAGGAATTGTGTCCTTAATTTTGGAGCTCTATCTAACATTATGCCCTTGAAAATAATGCAAGAGATGGGACTTAAAACATCCAGGGATACACGGGTAAATATATCATTGATTCGAACGAAGTTGAAGTTCATGGGGTAATAGAAGGGAAGAAACTATGTTTCCAAGGCCATCCTAAAAACGAGATCATCATGCATATACTCATAGTGCAGACTCCTCCCTCATGAGGAATGATTTTATCAAAAAATTTAGTGCAAGATCTAAAAATTACCACTGGAAAAAAGGGGTCTCGTATTTACATTCCTATGGGAGAGAATTCTTATGCTATCATACCTAGACATGACTTTACTATCCCTACGATTACTTGCTCATGGGAATTTGATGAAGAATTGAGGGAGGAAGATTATGAGCTCGGTGAATGGAGGTTATTCAAGAATGAGCCCGTTGAAACCCTTATACCCTCTAAAATTTGGATAATGTATTTCGATGGCCAACTCAAAGCTTGGCTTTGGGGCTAGTGTAGTTCTTATATCTCCATCTGAAAGTTATATGATGTTTTCCTTAAGACTCCAGTTTGAGTGTACTAACAACGTGGCTAAATATGAAGCTCTCTTACGAGGACTTGAGGCTGCTCAATCAAGGCAAATTTAGAGATTGCTCATAATAGGTGATTCAAACCTAATTCTCTCACAAGGGGGGCCTTTAATACCAAGCATGAAAGATTAAAACCTTATAGGAAGGCCAATCGATATCCTCGACACTGGTGGACTCCTCCTTAGCCCTAGCAAAGAGACCAAAGACTTATCCAAAGCTTCTTTCCCTCAACCTCAGATGTTATGAGTAGCCCTCACTCCTCCATTTCCCCCTGATCGTGCAACCAAACATCTTGTTGGATTAGAAGACTTCGATAGCAAGCTAGCACCATTGTCGCCCCCTCATCATCGGCTATTAGACTCTAGCATTCTTGACATCATCGGTCTCCATCCCTGGACTTATTCACTTAGTCTTCTACATCACAGGGGGGCTTTGGTTCAGTCATATACGTGTTTATCAAGATATCCTATTGTTGTATCCTTCTTACTTCATTTTATCCTAGATTTAACTCTAGAATTTTCTAGGAGTTGTGTTTGCACTCCGACATTGTATTCATACTAGATGTATCCTTTAGTCCCATTGACCTACTTTTGTGGTCATTCGTTGGACATTAATAAAATTACCTTATCTTATTCATTTGGGAAGACTCCAAAGATTGGGAGGATTGTCCAAGTTTGGGTCTATATTTGCAGCAAAGGCAGCTATGTTAAGAACTTAAGACTAGTCATTCCAATTCTTTTTTTCAAGCACAAGTGCATGCCCTCTCTCCTTCACCATGTATGCCCAAAACATGATGATATACTATGGTATAGTTACACTTGCAAGGATGGCTACAAATACTCCATATCCATTTCGACGAAGCACGACGATTTTACTTCTGGATTTTGCAAATTTTCTTGTGGTTGGGGCAATATTTCACATTTAACAGTTTCATTGTCTCCCTCCATTTTTTAAGTTTTTCCCCAAAAAAGGTGATTGTGGAGAAGACTGTGAAAGGGTTAAAACAAAAGCTTGCTGACCAAAATGATAATAACTTTAAAATGCCAAGAAAAAAAATCAAAAGAACCCATAGATAGATGAATAATCTCTCAGTCTAAAGACTGAGGCTGCATACCCTCAAATTTTCTTCAATAGCCTAGTTTCTTGAGTGAATCTTCACTGTTACTCTTTAAAATCTCTGCAGACAAAACGTTGTCTCCAAAGTTCGTGAATGGATAATTTGCATGCTCCTATGTGAAATTACACTTACAAATAGGTTGTTGCTTCATTCTCGTGCTTTGCAGACTAGAAGCAGCAATGTTTTGGCATAAAAAACAAGTAAAAATGAGTATAATATTTTTGTGGAATCTCTATATATCACTGGGCTAAGGTTAGGGTCCATTTGTTGAAGCTTTTTATTTATTTGTGTGTTCCTTTTATTTTATTGGTCGAGACTAATTAAACTGGGAACATGTGGGCCAAAGGTGGCACCAAAATAAACTTGTTTTGGCACAATTTAATGTCCCATGGATACGGGACGTCCATACAGCCCTCGCCCATTGAGGAATGTCAGGGATGTGTTTTGTTTTTGGGGTGTGGGGGGTCCAAACTCTGAAAATTCCAATTCATGGCTTTATCATGTACAGACATTCAAATTCACAATTAAAAGTAGTAGCAGAAATCATGGATTGGCTTCAGATCATCTATGTTGACCTTGAAGAAAGGTAGTGGATTACAAACACATGGACATAAATTAAAATGGTGCACACTCTGGAGTTATAAAGATTTTGGCTGGGCCTTTGATCTATCATTATTTAGCACCTATGAATAACATGCTAGCAAAGAAGATTTGTTTGTATCCTTTAAAAAGATATAATTGATTTTGTGTGATGCAAGGCAGAAGCTAAGAGCAAGACTCATGTTAATTTAAACTCTTATCAGCCATGATTTAATTTCACTCAGCAATTTAGCAATTCCTAGAAAAATATGTTACCAAATAAATTTCAGAACTGCTGCAAACTACATACGTTGATAATTAACCAGTAAATTTGCAGTGGAAATATGTGAGAAATCAATGACAGGTACAGCAGAAAAATGCACCCAGAAAACCCTTCTAAAAATGTTATTAACTCAGAAAATATGGGTCAGACCCACAGAGAAATACACAAGAAATTATAGCTGATAAGAAGACCTATAACTCGGACTGTCACTGAGAAATTCGGCTTGAGAAAACCTCTCGCTGCCTAAGAAATTTGACCTCTAGATTTCCTCCCGAAACATCCTCAGCATCCTCCTGAATCTCCTTGGTCAAATGAAGCCTTCTCACTTGGGAAATCACTCACTCAAGCACTCAACAATGATTGTGTGTCTTAGCGCCTTCACTTAGGCTCAATTAATAACTTCATTAATGCCTACATCGACAGTTGAGATTAAATTGAATTACTAAAGATAAGTCACTTAAATTAACTGGAGTTACTAAAGATAAGTCACTTAAATTAACTTACTTTTCTTAGGCCTTATTTTCCTAAACATAAGAAAGAAGTTATAAATAGCTTGCATGTCATGCATGTCGCATGCATATCTCATGCAACCCTCATGCATGTGTCTCATGTCTCATGCAACCTTCATGCATACCTTGCATGTCGCATGCAACCCTCATGCATACCTTGCATATCACATGCAAGCTCCTAAAGAAGCAAAACAAGATCTTCCTAGCTAAGACACCAAGCTAGAAGACCTTCTGCGACTACAGAATTCAACAACTTAGAGAGGACCAAGGAGATAGATAGCAAATGCAAGAGCCAACCCAAGAAATGAAAATGCTGTAATTCAAGAGGAAAGAAAACAATTCACCAGATAAGAGATTATGTGATCATATGAAAACTCAATTCTTTATTTTACTTCTATTCAAATGAACATACATATAATTATACTTCAAAAGATATAAGTAGTTGAAGCTGCATGACTTTAATGCGCCTACTTAGGCCCCTTTAGACTTGAGAATGATAATTTTAATGACAACAAGACTAACTAATATACAAGGACAAACAACTAAGTAAACTTAGGGCTAGCTATAATACAAATATTCTGCTAAAATGGAACATTCTCCTCTTGAATGTACCCTGGGCTAGGCTTTGAATTAAATATAATAGAAATATTTTTCATAATGTAATGCAATTCCTTATCACCAAGTCTATTATATGCAACTAAGTTTCTTATTGTACATGAGTTATAAATTTAGTCAAAATTCAGAATTGTTTTTACTAAATATACTCATGTATTAGAATACTTTTCCTTACCTTGCAATAAACCAACCATGACCAAGTAAAAATGAAAAATGTTTAGTGCATTTGGTAAACTATTTAGGCAAGGTCCAGCTGGCATGCTTTAGTATAACAAAAGCTGGGGTAAATAAATAGCAGCAAGAAAGTTTACATGCCTTTCCTAAAATCACGCAACAATCATTGATCAGGTACCGAGTTGATACATTGTCAGTTGCATCCACCACTATGTCATATCTTAAGCAATAGAGTTAAGCAACATACAAAGAATAATATTATTCGAAATTACAAACTATAAATTTAGAGACTTCAAAGATTGCCACAATATTGCTCAACAGAATCCTTAATATCAGTATATAAATATGACACTATAGGCAGCAAACAAGCCTGCCTACCTTCAATTTCCTATAATTAATTCATGGGCACACCATAACAAGGTGAGAAAAGCAAGAGGCAAAGTTCTGTGAGCATTTGATTTTCTTCACATAGTAAAGCATAAAAATTAATTAGAAAATTGTGTTAACTTGCTTTAAATGATGCTGTTACATCAATGAAGCTAATAAGGATACTTGCTAACGATGTCCAAAGCATTTGCTGTCGTCAGCGCATCAATGTATTCCACAATTTTGAGAGTAGAATTAATCCTGCAAATAAGAAATTATATTAGCAAATATCTTCTAGTGAAGTTGGTTCACAAATCAGATAATTAATGTGACCTAAACCAAGAGAGAATAGCAAAATACATCTCTCACACACACATCTAGAGAGAGAGAGAGAGAGAGAGAGAGTTATCTCCTATTTCAATGACAACTGTGACATCAAAGAAAACAAAACCAATCAATCCATCCATTGCAAAACTTAGTTTGTAAGGAAATGAAAGCTCACGCACGCACGACATGCTGCAGCTGCAGACTTCACTTTTGATTGCCCAATATTTCCTTCAGTATGAATGACCTGATTTAAAACAACAAAAATAATCAAGACATCAATATCTGGACTCTGAAACTTGGATAGGCATTTAATCATTTGTTTTTGGCATACAAGGTAAGCCACTTAACTAAAACAGTTCTTTATTGTTCCTTGACCAATAGAACAAAATCCAAAGTAAAGTGTAGACAAATTCTTGGACTAAAACACCTCTAGATGAAAATAATAAGGAAATATTTTAGATAAATTAAAAATTGGCAAAAGCAACAAACTACAAAATCTCTCTATCCACAAATACTCAAAATCTGGTAACCCCATCACTCTGTAAACTCCTAGTTAGATCTACATGTATAGATGATATAGGGTTTATAAAGTGTGCCTCTCAATTCTAATCTAAAGTTAAATGAATTATTAAGCTTTAGCAACAATTATAATTGCAAGTATGATTTAGGTTTGATGCAAAGGAGAGGTCAATGAACTCAGCGCAGCAGCTAGGTTACTAGTGTAAGCAAAGTGACTGCCATGCACTCCTTGGAAGGGGGATTCGATGCAAGTATCTCACATCCCTCCTACAAGATGATGATGCAATCAAGATCCCTAAAGCCAGCACATTTGCATTCTGGAAGTAACACACAAAACAATCAAAGCAACAAGAGGCAGCCAAGTACCTTGCATCCCTCCTACAAGATGATAGTGGACTCAAGCTCCTCAACGCTAGCTCATGTGCACTTTAGAAGCACCAACCAGAATAAACAAATCAACATGAGTTAATCGGGCAACTTCTCCTTAGAGCCAAAGAACCCGTGAGGTTGCTTGGATTAAACTACAAAATATCCCCACTCTGTAGACACCTCTAGGAAGGTGGGTGACTTCAAACATATATGACACATCATGCACTCATTTGCAAGTTTATGGGACAATAGCCATCTGAGACATGCCCTTAAATGCTGGGTAAATTCTAGATGGAAGGTAAAAGGAGCAACAAAGTTTAAGCTAAGAAGATCCAAACTTCAAAGGATTCTTCACACCCTATCTTCCATGAAAAATATTGTGATTTGAGACACACTCAATTGGGTGTGATTTGATGTTGCTTGTACCTGTTTCTCCAACCCATCAGTGCATTCCAGTGCTCATAAATCTTCATAAATCCGAGCAAAGTACCACACTGTCTCCAGTGGGCCTGTTCCACTATGAATTCTGATTTTCTATACACATTGCGACTTGAATTCACATAGAATTTTCCCCACTTTTAAACAGTTATCAATACATGACTGCATGGATTAAATAAAGCAGCAATATTTTGGGTTTCGCTGACTGTTAAATCCATTGCGTTAAATTTTAAATTTGATAACCATGGTTTAACTTCATGACCTGAATATTTGAAATTAGTTCTTGAGTTTACATGAAGTGAATATTTTTTCTGTCACAATAATTTATCTTATGTAATCATGTAACACAACACAGTCATACGTGTGGCATTTATCCTTCTGGGTTTTTCAAGGATTAAGATTCGTCATCATATTTGGTTCGTAAAATTGCCTCTGACAGTATTGAAAGAACATCCAGCATTGTTTCATTTCCTTTCACCATATAACCATAAAATTAGTGACACCTTAAATAGCATCTATGATTCATCATTGCTCTACATTTTAACATATTTGCCAAGTGAATGAATCTAATAAATATTTGACACCTGATAAAAGATTTCATTTCATTGTGGGTTGAATAAAGATTTCATTTACTTGGCAAATGTTGTTCATCTTTATTAGCATTGAATGAATTATGGATTGTTTGATATGGTGAACAGAACAATTAAAATTTTGCTTGGCAGTGGAATAAATTTTCTGGTGCATGTTAATCCATGACACTTTCTTGTATGGATTTTGGTAATGTTGAGCATGCTTTGTCAACAGTCCGAGAAGCAGAGTACAAGGAAGTGGACAAAAATTTTCGAAGATCAAAGTCATCATTCAACATTAATTGTGTCATTGTAAACCCAAATTCTGTTTTTATTATTGTAAATGATTCTAGTATGACTATAAAGCCATGTAACAACACCTAGGTAAGACTATGATTTTTGTCAAAGGATTTCATCCTAGGGAGTTTTTTAACCTCCCCGAATTATGTGTGTTTGTAAATACACATAATCGGTAGAGTTTTTCTCCCAGACATACTCCAAAGCTAGGGTGGAATTCATTGACAAGGTCTTAGGTGAGTCCTAGTGTTTATCGAGTCTATATTTTTCATACTTGATCATAGTGTCAAGAATTGGGTAATGTCTTGAAGGTCTATCTCCCCTTCTAAGAGTTGAATTAATTTGTAATATCTTAGTGCATGCTTATTCATAGTTAGACACCATGGTTAAAGTATTTGAGGGTGGAAAAAACAATTAATCACCTCTAATTCATTTAGTTAATTTTTATGGCAAAGAATACAATGAAAATAATTAGCCAAAAATCTAATTAAATTTGAGAGAAATTAAGTTCTTTCCAAGTGGAAAATCATCAAAAAATCGTGGGCCAAAAAAAAAAAAAAAATGGAAGTCCTCCACAAAGGGAAAGATGGATTTTTTAAGAAAATTTGACCCCTTGGACCTTGGTGGTTAAGTTAAAGTGAGCTTTTTGAGGATCTTAATCAAAAAAATTATTTTTTAGATTAATAAAAAACGGGTTTTGAGAAAAATTCGAATTTTTCCTCAAAAAATAAAAAGTTCGACAATGGAGATCAAGTTATTTTCAAAAGAAGATCAATGGATGAGATTATTTTGATGAGGATCAAGCCAACTAGCTGTTATTTTCACTTGGAGGGGTTTTCTTCTTTCATTTTCTATAGAAGGGAGCTATCAAGCTCCTCATTTAATCTTTGGATGATGTAAAAAGTTATTTGATGTATTGAGCAGGGCTCTGCTAGAAATTCTTTTCCACTTAATAAAAAGTCTTTGGGGTTCAATTCAAGGTGTCTCTCATTTGTTGATCTATGCTATGTGTTGGTTATTTATTTGATATGCTTTGAGCTATTATATTGTCGATTATTATTTCAAATGTTGGTAGTAGGAACATCTATTGACACAGGTATGTTGCCTTAGGTGTTGGGCTAGAGGAAACACACTGAACCTAACGAGATCTAGTACGTATCTCTAGATCTATAGGGGATTTGAGTGAATCGATCCCCTCTTGATCTAATAATCTATCATTTGAAGTGCACTGAGCTACAGGCTGCACCATCCCTTGGCCTCCAAGTTCACGGACTGTGAAGGGATCACACCCTTGTTTGGCTCCAAGTCTTGATCTAATGAAAATTTTATGCAGGAGGGCTTTGCAAAAAAATTCAAAAAAATCTCTCACTATTTTCAAATTACTTTACTTTTGCTACAAAGTTTAATATGCTAATGAGCAGTGTTGAAAATATTGGTATCGAAGAAATATCGACGAGGGTCCTGAAAACATCTTATCAGCAATATCGGCAAAACTATCAACAAATATTGGCAAACATAAAAAAATGCATAATATATTCATTTTTTTGAAATTTGTAAACATATAAAGCAATAACAACATGAAATAAGCACATTGGCACATAAATATGAAGAAAGCACTAATATATATGATGTAGTGGATGTCTAATAAAAATAATACATCAAAGGTGATACCAAATCTTGTTGATCCCTGATAATTGTCCAATCAAGGACTCAAATGTGGAGAACCAATACAAACTAACATTACATATATAAAAGTATTTCATCATCATGAGTTATATGTAACAAAACAAATAAAACTAGCAGCTACCTATGTGAGATCAGTGCCCTCTCCCCCTTTTACGGGAAAACATTATGGGTTGTTTGTCAAGCCTGCCCCTAGCAATATAAGGCCCTAACCCTGCACCTAATGTCAAATAATGATTGTTGGGTATGGAGTTGTGCTCTCCTATATCTCTAGCAGATGGGGTTGATGTTGACGCTCCCACAATCTCTTCCTCCTCCTCCTCCTCCTCCTTTTTCTCCTCCTCCTCCTCCTCCTCCTCCCCTGAGTCCTCCTCCTCTTTCTGCCCGTGTTCTAATGGTTCCTCTAACCATGTAAGTGACTCATCCAAGATGGGTACCTCAGACTCCACCCTCCACTAAGACAATACATCAATTCTGTCTAAGGAAATGGCACTTGGATTCATTGGTTTTTCTATTTGCCTCACTCGAAGTCGAAGATTGTAATGCACATACACTAAATCATTGAGGTGTGTGAACTCCAACCTGTAAGAGTGTCAAAAAAACTAATGAGTCTTGACTCTTGACACTTGAGAGTCATAAATTGAAATTACAATAAATATAATTGCTCAACTGAAGGCTAAAGTTATACTTGTTGCACTTTTTTTAATGTATTTTCTCAAATACACTCCAATTGTGCTCACTCCCTTAAGAGCTACATGTTTCAATCAAGATTCTTATGGCCAATATCTGCAAATTTGGTCCCTTGCACCATATCTTCGCCACCAAATATCTACAACAAAATAAAGAAATAAAAAACTTAAAACATAATTAAACCTTCAAATAAAACATAATTGAATTTTAAAAATCTAGAATTATAAATAAGTAAATTGTAAATTGAAAATTCTAATGAGTCATGACTTGTCACGTGGTATGAAGAGGGTCCTTTCCTTAAGAGCATCATCAAAGCCAAATAGGCCAACACAATCCCAATAAAACTGTATCTCGCGATTGATTTTGCTACGAAACTCAGGATCAAGTACCATCCTATGAATACAGAAATGGAGCCCTTCCATCATCTCGCCATCAAAATCAAAGTTGCATTTGTATGAAAATGCGGGGTTGAGGAAGAGTGTTGCTACACGAATGGGTCGATGAAGCATCCTTGTCCACCGACTATCAATTGCATCCCATAACATCATTTGTCTATTAAGCCCAACAGAACCCTTTTCTGCATAATAAGCACGAATGGCCTCATTGGCCTTATCCATGGCCTCATACAAATAAGTCAGTGTAGGCTTCTCCCCATCTACCAATCTCAGAACCTTTACTATAGGTTCACTAACTTAGCACACTCCTTCTACTCCCTGCCAAAATGTTGTTAGAAAATCAGAAAGGCCGAAATATTTTCTCTATGTTGATAATTACTTGTGATATTCTTATGTTCTTATTAATCTTCTTGTGTTCAACTATTAACTTAGTTCATCAAGCAATTACCAATAACCAAAAAATGAAGATCAAAGACACCAAATGTAGGCGGACAGCCAGGGAAAAACCCCTATCTAGGGGAAAAACGAGTCAACAACTCTTCCTTTAATAGTTTCACAAGATGATCCAAGACTCCTTGACCTAGACATAGACTTCCTCCAATCACCAAGTCAACCCTTCCTTTCTTTCGCAGATGATAACCTTCCAGCAACAACTTTGACCTTGATGTAGCAACAGACTTTTGACTTCCCCAGCAATAGAACTTTGACCCAGCAAAACTTCGACCTTTCCAGCAGCAAAACTCCGACCTTCTTAGCAGTAGAAATTCAACCTTCTCAGCAGCAGAACATTGATCCAGTAAATAGCCCAACAAATCCACATGAGTGAATACAACCCAGAAACTTCAATTTTCCTTTTCCAACAAATCTTCTCCTTCTTCTGCAACTTCGCACTTTTTCTCCTTCCTCTTCTTGGATGTCGAACTTGTGTGAGAGATGTTTCCAAATGAATCGAATTGTTTGTATATATAGCCTCTTCTGCGGTTCAAATTATCCTCATGTAGGCCAACTTGATCAGGTAAGGGCCGACTTGGTGTGGAGGTGACAAATGACTTATTTTACTCAATATTAATTCTTTTTACATGATTCAAAAGCCCAAGAAGGTTCTCTTTAAATGGATAATGACTCTAATGACTCAAGATAAAGCTTAGAAGTCCTCAATGCGGACTTTGACCTAAAACATGATGATCCAAGCATAAAACCCATGCATTATCAAGTCATATTATTAATAATAATAAATTATTTTTCTTTCTTTTGATATATACATTTCATTAAGACTCAGATACAAATATGAAGACCAAACCTAGTTACATTCTTCAACAAATGTGTCAGTGTACACCACTCATCAGAAAGAAACATTTGCTTCAACTCAAACTGGCATCGAAGCAAAGACTGAAGAGTAATAAATTTGGTGGCAAAACGTGTGATTGCAAGATATCGCAACTCCTTGTTTCTAGTGTATCTCCTCATGAGGCTAGGAACTAAAGCATGGCTATATATAAACTTGGGGACGCTCCTAGCCATATCAATCAACTTCTTGATGAAGGAGAGTTTCCCCATGTTGACACCTAATCATTAGGATTGGGTGAATATGTAAACTAGTGTAAATAGAAAATAAGGAGAGTTGGAATATAAAGAGATACTGGGAGATGAAGCCCAAGAGTCTCTCCCTCCATGTATATATCTATGATCAACCTTAATGCAAAATCACAATTCAGTTTGAGGAGTTACCTCCCGGCCTGACATGGTATCAAAGCCAACTCCATTTTTGGCATCCCTTTCAGCCCTTGTAACTCCCTTCTGCCATTTGTTTTGCAGTCTATCCTCTGCCCCTCTCCTTTGACAGAAAATTTGTCCTACGATGCATAACCTTGGTGTCCCAAATCTCTGCGTGAAAGCTGTGAAGGTTTAAACGTTAGTGCATTGAACCCAAAGGTGTTGTCTCGTATATCTATTGGTATTCTGTCAAGCTCGTCGATATATCAAGGTGAATGGTATGCCAACTCCTCTTTTTTAGACTATGCGTTGTAGCGTAACTATGTGTCGGTTCATGGTTATGTGTATTGTGTTACACCACCTATACTGTCTAACTCTGCTCCCACTCACATTTTTAACAGTCGTGGCTTCACATTTTATCTACGGTTGTTAATACAATTCTTTGCCATTTTTAACTATGCTCATAATACCTCGCTCTACAGTTGAATATAGTTCTCTGCGGTTGTTAATACAGTTCCAGTGTTGCTTAGTTACCTCTTAATACCACCAGTTACCATAGTCATACCTCTGTTTCCGGTTTTTTTAATACCCACTTCACTTAACCATTCCTCGCAACTCTGGACCTCCCACTTGGTGGCCTCCTCCCTAAACCGCTATACCATGCAGCCTTCTGCCATATGAACGTTGCTCTTGGATAATGCCATATGAACGTTGTTGGTTAATGCCTTAACGCTGTGGTTAATGCCTCCATATATTACATTGGTTGTCCATATAACTTTGGTGAACATACATTGAATGCTCTCCCAATCCACCATACCACAATTTGTTGGAATTTCTAAGTCTAACTGTTAGAAATTCTTCCTGTACTATCTGATTTATTTCTTCCTACTTGTTCAGTTACTTAACAAGTTATTTACCATGTAAATACTGAAAATAAATACAAGTACAGTATCAACACATACAGATCATCAACTGAAAGAAATAAACACACAAGTGACACCGTTGTTTTTGGACTAATGTCCCTGGAAAAACCCAATGTGGGAAAACTGGTGCAATTATTCAAAGGGTTTTATTATTATGCAGTTTCATAATACAACCAGGGTGCCAGAAATGGCTCACCCAACATAGAATGCCCTCGGCAGTAGTACCTCTCAGTCGGAGACATATTCCGACTAAATCACCGAATGAACGATTCCACATCAACAATATAGCTTTTGCTGCTCTGCGTCACCCTATCCAGCTCTCCAGCTCCAGTCTGTCCCACGAAAATCTCCCAGCGTTGCCTCTAGGGCCTGCATCAGCCTCTCTAGCCCAGCGTCAGCCTCTCGGGGCTCTGTGTCAGCCTCTCGAGGCTCTGTGTCTCACATGCTGGCCCTCTCTGGCTCTGCGCAACTCCTAGTTGCCTCTCTGTGGCCTTCGGCTACCTCTGTGTGGCCCTAGCTAGCTCTGCATCAACCTCTCCTGGCTTCTGGGCTGATCCTCCCGGTATTAACTCTGCCTCTCTGCTATGTATTCACTGCCCCTCGGCTGCAACTCAGATCACTTCACTCAATTTCCTCAGCAAACCCTGCCCTAGAAAATCAAGTTCTTTATCTCTCTCGATGTGTTCTCCAACTGACCCTCAAGCCTCCTCTTATATTTTTCTCGTTGGTCCATCAACGGCCGAGATTAAATCTCTAATCAACGGCTAAGATTAGATTTGGCTTGATCCGTGATATTTGGACCATTCTAACCCAGTTTTATATTGATTCATATTAATATTTTATTTTTCCTAAGTTTAGACTTAAGAACTCCATTAAAAATATTAATTATTTTAATATTTCTCAAACTAGTTAGATTCTGCCCAAACCATTTCTGGGTCTTGGATATCTCATGTGCTTTAGCCTCTCCACCAATTTTCATGGCTAGAGCACATCCAATGCTACCCCAAATCAACACTCCCTCTTAGCGAGGACTGTGCTCCAATAATACTCCTCACTGAAAATTACCCTGATCATCCAGCATCAATCCCTGTGCCGATGCTAGGCCTCCTCGTCCAACATCCTCTGCACTACTGCATCATGTACTACTACCCATGGCCCTGCCACTGCCACTGCTACATACGTACGGCAACTCCCTCTGCATCCATGCTGCTGCCCATGGCTCTGTCACTGCCATTGCTACATCTGCATTGCATCCCCTCTCATCATGTTGCATAGTGTTGCCCATAGCACTGCCACTGCTAATTGCTACACTACAACTCAGTTACTGAGAAGTAAGTAACTGATCCTCCCAATTCTGACATCTCTATCAGACTAGAAACACTCCCGATGATGAAGCTCCCTCTGTCACTGACAAGTGCTCCCTCTACTGACCTCTGCACCGCTGCAACAACTCTATGCATCTCGCAGTATTGCCTCACATTGTGCCGGGACTCCTGCACTATAACACTCTTTGTTGCTCCATCCGCATCTGTCTCTGCCGATATCCGCCAGTCCTGCTACTCCTCTTCGGGGTTCCCATAGCAAGGTATAATCCAAGAGGTTGGGTACCTTGAGGATCCTGCCCCTCATCATTTGTAGTCCATCTGACTACAGCTCGATGTCTCCCCACTTCCTCTCAAGTGGCGCATGAGCACTCATGGCACAATCGTTATCTGTCTCCACTTCTTTCTCCGCCCTCGTTGGCGCTACCTTGGTCTCAGAAACCTCTCCCTTGCTCTTCTTCCTTGGACACTGGTTTGCATAGTGACCCAGTTCCTCACTGTGGAAGCGCTTGACCTTGGAGAGGTCCTTCTTCTTTCGTTTCTCCTACTTTCCAGTAGATACCAGAGCAGCATCCTCCTCTTCCTCTTTCTTGATTCTTACCGCTACTCCCTACCTTGGTTAGCTGTCTGGTCCTTTCTTGACAAAGAGTCGCCCACAGTTCCTCCCAATTCGAAAGGTTTGACCTGCCCAATAAGCTCTCGACAAATACCTACCAGTCCTCTGAAACTGCGTTCAGTGCAGTCCTCACCAACATCTTCCTCATCGACGTGGACCCTATGGAAGTCAATTGGTCCCGAATCTCTCTCAATTGCCCGAGGAAGATATCTATCTGCTCTCCCCTCTGCATCTGGTATGACCGCAGCTGATTTTCTAGAAGCATCTTCCTCTGCACAGATGTATGCCGATACAACTTCTTCGGGGCATCCCACATCTCATTTGTTGTACCCTTCTCGGCAATATGTGGTACCACATGATCCTTGACCCTATCAAGGATGATGCACTTAGCCCTGGCCATTTTCTCTTCGTACTTCTCATTTTCAACCAGGTCAACTGGGATCGTTATTGTTTTCAAGGCGAAGTGCTTGATGTGATACCTGTGTAGAATGGACAAGATCCTGGCCTTCCAGAATACGAAGTTCGAAGCTCCGTCTAGTCTATCTTGATCTCTTAGCCCATTCACTGCCATTTCGCTGCTCCTCTTTCGAGTCTCTCTACTTCCCTCCTAGAAGTCCACTGATCAACTCCTGCTGAGTCTCTCAACTTCCCGTCTGGAAGTTCTCGATTTGACTCCCTCTGAGCCTCGATTTCCCTTCTGGAAATCCCTCTGCCAACGTCGAGATGCCCCACACCGATCGTTTGTGCAACTACACCACTGACCCGGATTTCTTGGCTAGAAATCCTCGACAGCAACTCCCTCCTCCTTGGTCTTGCCCTGTTAGGTATTGTTCAAACCACAGTACCCCACCAGCTTCGCTCCGCAACTTACCCACAACCTCCTATTCCCCAGCAGTATGAAAGTTAGAGCCTCTCGGCTCTGCGCAATCCCAGCACCGGCACAATCTGCACCTCCTGGCCACAGCGTCGATCCTTCTTAGCTAAGAAAGATGACCAGGCACTGCATACATCAGGTCTGCACCTCTCTGCCTCAGCGTTGATCCTCCTCCTGGCTCGAACTAATGACACAGGCTCTCTGGGTCACCCCTTCCTTGCGGCTTTCTGCTAGGAACAACTTTTGTCTCTCGAGATAGTTGTTTCTACTACTGTTGCTGTTGCTATTGCTCTGCTTGGCTAATGCCTTCAGTTATCCTGTGATCTGCAACCTGGCTCTGATGCCATGTTGGAATTTCTAAGTCTAACCGTTAGAAATTCTTCCTGTACTATCTGATTTATTTCTTCCTACTTGTTCAGTTACTTAACAAGTTATTTACCATGTAAATGCTGAAAATAAATACAAGTACAGTATCAACACATACAGATCATCAACTGAAAGAAACAAGCACACAAGTGACACCATTGTTTATGGAGTAATGTCCTCGAAGAAACCCAATGCAGGAAAACCGTTGCAGCTATTCAGAATGTTTTATTGTTATACAGTTTCATAATACAACCAAGGTGCCAGAAATGGTTCACCTAACAGAGAATGCCCTCAACAGTAGTACCTCTCAGTAGGAGACAGATATTTCGGCTAAATCACCGGATGCACGATCCCATAGTAACAATGCAGTTGTTGTTGCTCTACGTCACCCTATCCAACTCTCCAGCTCCATTCTGTCCCACGAAAATCTCCTAGCGCCGCCACTAGGGTCTGCGTCAGCCTCTCTGGCCCAACACCAACCCAGCGTCAGCCTATCTGGCCCAGCGTCAGCCTCTGGGGGCTTTGCATCAGCCTCTAGGGCCTCTGCGTCTCACACGCTGGCCCTCTTTGGCTCTGCAAAGCTCATGGATGCCTCTGCGTGGCCTCTAGCTGGCTCTGCGTCAACCTCTCCCAGCTTTTGCGTCGATCCTCCTGTACTAAATTTGCCTCTCTGCAATGTATTCACTGCAACTCAAATCACTTCACTCAATTTCCTCAACAAACCCTGCCCCAGAAAATCAAGTTCTTTATCTCTCTCGATGTGTTCTCCAACTGACCCTCAAGCCTCCTCTTATACTTATCTCGTTGGTCCATCAACGGCCGAGATTAAATCTCTAATAACCGGCTAAGACTAGATTTGGCTTGATCCGTGACTTTTGGACCATTCTAACCCAATTTTATATTAATTCATATTAATATTTTATTTTTCCTAAGTTTAGACTTAGGAACTCCATTAAAAATATTAATTATTTTAATATTTCTCAAACTGGTTAGATTCTACCCAAACCATTTCTGGGTCTTGGAGATCTCATGTGCTTTAACCTCTCCACCAATTTTCATGGCTAGAGCACATCTAGTGCTACCCCAAATCAACACTCCCTCTTAGCGAGGACTGTGCTCTAGCAATACTCCTCACTGAGTATCACCCTGATCATCCAGCATCGGTCCATGTGCTGATGCTAGGCCTCCTCGTCCAACATCCTCTACACTACTGCATCATGTACTGCTACCCATGGCCCTGCCACTGCCACAGCTGTATACGTACGACAACTCCCTCTGCATCCATGCCATTATTGCATCTGCATTGCATCCTCTCTCATCATGTTGCATCGTGTTACCCATAGCACTACCACTGCTAATTGCTACACTACAGCGCTGTTACTGAGAAGTAAGTAACTGATCCTCCCAATTTGACATCTCTGTCAGGCTAGAAACACTCCTGACGCTGAAGCTCCCTCTGTTGTTGACAAGTGCTCCCTCTACTGACCTCTGCACTGCTGCAACAACTCCATGCATCTCGCACTGCTGCCTCACGTTGTCCCAAGACTCCTGCACTGTAGCACTCTCTGTTCCTCCATCCGCATCTATCTCTGTCGATATCTGCTAGTCCTGCTACTCCTCTTCGGGGCTCCCATAGCAAGGTATAATCCAAGAGGTTGGGTACCTCGAGGATCCTGCCCCTCGTCGTCTGTAGTCCGTCTGACTACAGCTCGATGTCTCCCCACTTCCTCTCAAGTGGCGCATGAGCACTCATGGCACAATCGTCATCTGTCTCCACTTCTTTCTCCACCCTCACTGGCGCTGCCTTGGTCTTAGAAACCTCTCCCGTGCTTTTCTTCCTTGGACACTGGTTTGCATAGTGACCCAGTTCCCCACTATGGAAGCATTTGACCTTGGAGAGGTCCTTCTTCTTCCGTTTCTCCTGCTTTCCCGCAAATGGTAGAGTAGCATCCTCCTCTTCCTCTTTCTTGATTCTCACAGCTACTCCCTGCCTTGATTAGCCGTCTGATCTCTTATTGACAAAGAGTTGCCCACAGTTCCTCCCAATTCAAAAGGTTTGACCTGCCCAGTAAGCTCTGGACAAATACTTCCCAGTCCTCTGAGACTGCGTTCAATGCGGTACTTACCAACTTCTCCTCATTCGGCGTGGCCCCTATGGAAGTCAGTTGGTCTCGGATCTCTGTCAATCGGCCGAGGAAGATATCTATCTGCTCTCCCCTCTACATCTGGTATGACCGTAGCTGATTTTCTAGAAGCATCTTCCTATGCATGGAAGTATGCCGATACAACTTCTTTAGGCATCCCACATCTCATTTGTTGTACCCTTCTCGGTAATATGTGGTACCGCATGATCCTTGACCTCGTCAAGGATGATGCACTTAGCCCTGGCCATTGCCTCTTCGTACTTCTCATTTTCAGTCAGGTCAACTGGGATCGCTATTGTTTTCAAGGCGAAGTGCTTGATGTGATACCTGTCTAGAATGGACAAGATCCTGGCCTTCTAGACTACGAAGTTCGAAGCTCCGTCTAGTCTATCCTAATCTCTTAGACCATTCACTTCCATTTCACTGCTCCTCTTTCGACTCTTTCGCGTCTCTCTACTTCCCTCCTGGAAGTCCTCTGATCGACTCCTGCTGAGTCTCTCAACTTCCCGTCTGGAAGTTCTCGATTTGACTCCCTTTGAGCCTCGATTTCCCTTCTGGAAATCTCTCTGCCATTGTCAAGATGCCCCACACCAATCGTTTGTGTAGCTGCACCACTGATCTGGATCCCTTGGCTAGAAATCGTCGACAACAACTCCCTCCTCCTTGGCCTTGCCCTATTAGGTATTGTTCTGACCACAATACCCCACCAGCTTCGCTTCGCAACTTACCCACAGCCTCCTATGCCCCAGTAGTCTGAAGGTTAGAGCCTCTAGGCTCTGCGCAATCCCAGCACCGGCACAATCTGCACCTCCTGGCCACAGCATCAATCCTTCCTGACTGAGAAAGATGACCGAGAACTACGTAGATAAGGGCTGCACCTCTGCCTCAACACTGATCCTCCTCCTGGCTCGAACTGATGACGCAGGCTCTCTGGGTCACACCTTCCTTGCTGCTTTCTACTAGGAACAGCTTCTATCTCTCAGGGCAGTTGTTTATGCTGTTGTTGTTGCTGCTGCTGCTCTACTCGGCTAATGCCTTCAGTTATCTTGTGATCTGCAACCTGGCTCTGATACCATGTTGGAATTTTTAAGTCTAACCATTAGAAATTCTTCTTATATTATCTGATTTATTTGTTCCTACTAGTTCAGTTACTTAACAAGTTATTTACCATGTAAATACTGAAAATAAATACAAGTACAAAATCAACACATACAAATCATCAACTGAAAGAAACAAGCACACAAGTGACACCGTTCTTTTTGGACTAATGTCCCTCGAAAAACCCAATGCGGGAAAACCGTTGCAGCTATTCAGAAGGTTTTATTATTATGCAGTTTAAGAATACAACCAGGGTGCCAGAAATAGCTCACCCAACAGAGAATGCCCTCAGCAGTAGTACCTCTCAGTCGGAGACAGATATTCCGGCTAAATCACTGAATGCACGATCCCACAGCAACAACACAGCTTTTGCTGCTCTGTGTCACCCTAATAGGGACTGCGTCATCCTATCCAGCTATCCAGCTCTAATCTGTCCCAGGAAAATCACCCAACGCTACCTCTAGGGCCTGCGTCAGCCTCTCTGGCCCAGCAACAGCCCAGCGTTAGCCTATCTGGCCCAGGGTCAACCTCCTGGGGCTTTGCATCATCCTCTAGAGCCTCTACGTCTCACACACTGGCCCTCTCTGGCTCTGCGCAGCTCTTGGCTGACTCTGTGTGGCATCTATCTAGCTCTGCGTGAACCTCTCCCAGCTTCTGTGTCGATCCTTCCGGTACTAAATTTGCCTCTCTGCAATGTATTCACTGCCCCTCAGCTGCAACTCAGATCAGTTCACTCAATTTCCTCAACAAACCCTGCCCCAGAAAATCGAGTTCTTTATCTCTCTCGGTGTGTTCTCCAACTGAGCCTCAAGCCTCCTCTTATACTTCTCTCGTTGGTCCATCAAGATTAAATCTCTAATCAGCAGCTAAGATTAGATTTGGCTTAATCCATGACTTTTGGACCATTCTAACCCACTTTTATATTAATTCACATTAATATTTTATTTTTCCTAAGTTTAGACTTAGGAAATTCCATTAAAAATATTTATTATTTTAATATCTCTCAAACTGGTTAGATTCTGCCCAAACCATTTCTGGGTCTTGGCGATCTCATGTGCTTTAGCCTCTCCACCAATTTTCATGGCTAGAGTACATCCGATGCTACCCCAAATCAACATAATTCTCTCCCTTCGTTGAATAGTTGAACGTCGGTCCAGAATATTACCACGCTGTGCCTTTTTTAATATAACTGTGGTATAATATTACGCACACCACCAGTTCTCAGCCATGCATTGAATACCCACTGCGTTTCAATACCCAGTGCATTTCAATATAATACTTTCATACCAACGCCCATTTGAAACCACCCTTCATGGGCCTGTTGAATGTATTACGTTGTATATTGTTGTGTGTATGTATTACATTGTGTATTACGTTGGTATTATCCTATGTTGGCCCGAAAGTTATATCACCTCCACGCTGTCTTGTTAATACACCCCACTCCCATACAACTCCTCCACCATATATACCCTCCCCTCATATAAAGTTATAAGCCACCCTCATATAATATATATATATATATATATATTAGAATTGTAATTTTTTACAAAAATACCACCAGAAGTGCATTTCTTGCCAGTAGAAGTACATTTTTTTACAGTACACATTTTAAAATGCATTCATTGATATCTATTGTTGTAGTAGTTCTCTCGAGAAAAGAGAACTATCCTGAATGGTCAAGGAAGATAAAACACACTCTCATTTTCAATGAGTTGTGGAAAGGAGTTTGTGTAGGAGAAGGAGATAATGAACCTGCAAAGCCCACCTCAGCTAAAAAGATTGCCATTTGGGAAAATAAGAACAACAAGGCCTATGCCTTGATTGCAGCATCTGTAAATGAAGAGGTGAGTCGTCATATTTCACCATTTTCAAATGCTTTTGAAACCTTACAGAAGTTGAAGGAACTCTATGACTCACACTCTAAACTTGAAGTTGTCCAATTGATGATTAAATTGTTCAGCCTTGAATTGAAAAATGATGACCCTCTTCCTTTAGCATCATAAGTAAGATCTATTATGCATGATATCAAAACCATTGGTGTTCAAATAGACATTTCTCTCATAGCTTATGTCAAGGCACTATATCCCACATATTTAAATCATCTGGAGTCATTGCAATAAGTGGAAACCTCAAGGAGATTACCTTTGACTCCCTTGAGAAGAAGTTTGCTATAAGAGAGAAGGCTTTTGGGAAAAAGACAGCTCCTTCGTTTTCTGAAGAAGTTGTGTGTCGTGCACATAAAGAGAAGAATCATGCACAAGATTCTTCTAGAGGAAGAGGTGGCTGAAGAGGAAGAGGGAGAAGGAATTTTAGAGGCAAGGGAGGTAAACAGTTCAAAGGAGAAAAGTATGATCTTCATTGCATACATTGTAATAGAGATGGACATGATGCATCCACATATAAGTTGCCTTGCGATTGAATTGAGCAAGAAAGAAATGAAGCCAACGGTAAAACCAATGACAAAGGGAAAGGTAAAGCATCTAAATGCTCTCACTATGTTGTGGCACATTGTAATATTGGAGTAACTGAAGACTTGTTTAATGTTTCACTTGCTTCTTGGAAAAATGATTGGTTCCTTGATTCAGGAGCAACTTGCACATGACTTTTAGAAGAGATTTTTTTGAAGAATTTACTGACAATGTTTATGGAGCACTATACTTTGCAAACAAAACAAAACTCAAGCCATCAAAGTTTGGCACAATTAGGCTCAAATTGCTTGGTCTTCCAAACTTTCTTCGACATGATGTTCTATATCTCTCGAAGCTGAGGAGAAACTCGTTATCTTTCGTCCACATCCACCAGCAAGGACACTCCATTCATATGTTTGATGGCAAGGTTGAGCTCAGAAAAGCATCAGATCGCTCACTTGTCATGATGGGGATAGAAGAAAAAAGACTTCTGAAGCTGCAAGGTACCTCTGCTCGTGCACAAAACTTCTCATATAGTTCTCATTATGATGAAGGTACATTTCCATAAAGTTTTTTATGGCATGTTAGATTTGGACACTTGAATTATGACAGCGTTCGTATGTTGAAAAAAAGTGGTGTTACTTTTTTGCCTACAATTCCTAGGGAAGCTAAGCAATGTGATGCTTGTATCTTAGGAAAGCACAGCAAACAGTGTTTTCACAATTCACATTTCAAAGCATATAGAAAACTTGAACTTATTCATTCAGACTTATGTGGCCCAATGCCTGTTCCTTCTGCAAATTGAAATAAATATATGATGACATTTATTGATGACTACACCAGAATGTGTTGGGTTTATTTATTGAAGAACAAATCTAATGCTTTTCAAACATTCAAGAATTTCCATGCATGCATTGAAAATGATGCACAATCTCATATTGGCTCTATTCGCACTGATAATGGAAAAGAATACACTTCAAACGAATTTGAAAACTATCTTCGCCAGCATGGAATCAAACATCAAACGATTGTGCCTTATAATCCCCAACAAAACGAAGTAGCCGAAAGAATGAACAGGACAATCTCAAATATGGTATGCTCCATGATGTTTTTCAAGAATGTAAAATTGATGTTTTGGATTGATGCAGTTCTATGTGCTGTGTATGTAAAGAATAGGTGTCCATCTAATGTTATTAGAAACAAGACTCCTTATGAAATGTGGTATGGCCACATTTCTTCAGTAAAGCATCTCGGGATCTTTGGTTCCACTTGTTATTTCTTGATACCTAAGGAACAAAGAAACAAACATGGTGCAAGGAGTCATAAATGTATCTTCTTGGGGTATTCAAATACCTCCAAAGCATATAGTCTCTATGATGAAGTTAATAAGAAGTTTGTAGTGTCTAGGGATGTGATCTTTCTTGTATCTTCCAAGGCGGACAATGTTATTGAGCGACAGCCTGATCGCTTGGATAGATTCGGAAATGCCAAGTCGTTTCAATAATTTGATAATAAGATTCCACATCTTGAAGAGGGGATTCCAATACTGGATCAATCTATGGAATCTTTTTCTGAAGCACTCTCTCCCCCACATGAAGCTCCAACCACTGATGACAATTTGAGTGATGTGATTGACAAAATTGGAAGACTCAATCTTGATTCAGTCCCAACTCAGTCAACTGAGCAGCATGGGTCATCTCAGAAAGGTCCTCCAAAATGGTTGACAAAGACACATGAAAGTGTTCATCCTGATGAGGTTAGAAAGACAGGAACAAAAAATTCAATTAGGCAAAATGGATGTAGACGATTCTAATTCACCTGTTGATATGGATGTTTCTTATGATTGTGAACAAAAACTGTCTTCAAATTTTGAACCAACTTTCTTCAAAGAAGTTGCCTTTCATGATGAATGGAAAGAAGCAATGCAAAAGGAGTATTATGCCTTGATAAAAAATGGCAATTGGAACAAGTATAAAGTTGATGGCTCACTTGACAAGCACAAAGCCAGGCTTGTGGAAAAAGGTTTTGCACAGAAGGAAGGGATCGACTATGAAGAGACTTTTGCCCCCACAGCAAAATGGGCCACCATTCTGACACTCTTTGCCTAGGCAACTCAGAACGATTGGAAATTCCATCAAATGGATGTAAAAATTGTTTTCTTGAATGGAGATCTGAAAGAGAATGTTTTTATGTCTCAGCCACAAGGATTTGTTGTGAAGGGTAAAGAACATAAAGTATGCAAGCCTATAAAATCCTTGTATGGCCTCAAGCAAAAACCGCGAGCCTGGTATGAGAAGTTAACGGAGTATCTTCTGAAACTCAACTTCAAACATTATGATCTTGATGATGCAACTTTGTTTGTCAAAAAAGTTGGCAAAACAGTTGTATATCTTGTGGTGTATGTAGATGATCTTTTGATGATAGGGAACAATGAGAGCTATATTGCATCCATAAAGAAGGAATTGAGGAAAGGTTTTGAAATAACACACTTGGGGTATGTTCACTACTATCTTGGTATTGAAGTAACTCAACATCTAAAGTTTATATTCCTCTCTCAGAAGTACATTGGAGATTTGTTGAACAAGTTTGGCATTGCTGAGTGCAATCTTTTGACTACTCCAATAGAACAGAACTTAAAGTTCACATCCACTGAAGGAAATGAATTTGAGGATGCAATAAAGTATAGACAACTTGTAGGAAGTCTCAACTACCTGACTACTATCAAACCAGAAATTTCATTTGTTGTTGGAATCCTCTTTAGGTTTACACAAAAGCCTTGTGAGGGACATTGGTCTGTTGTGAAAAGAGTTCTAGAATCTAAAATACTTTAAGGGAACTCAAGACTTTGCACTGAAGTATACACAGGTGGGTGACTTCATCTTGATTGGATACTCTGATTCAGACTTCAATGGAGATAAAGAAACTGAGGTATCTACTTCAAGTTATGTTATGAGTCTTGAATCAGGCGCTGTCTCCTGGAGGTCACACAAACAATCAGTTCCAACAGATTCCACAACAAAGGCAGAATATGTGGCAACATCCGAAGCAACAAAGAAAATTGTCTGACTCAGGAAAATTCTGGAAGATTTGCAGGTGAAACAAGTGCATTCAACTCCACTCATGATTGACAATACTTCTACAATAAAGTTGGCCAAGAACCCAAAGTTCCATGATCGAACGAAGCACATGAATACAAAATACCATCTGATTTGACATCATGTTGAGGCCAAGACAATCCATCTACGCCATTGTTCCACAAATGAGCAGATTGCAGACATCTTCACCAAAGCGCTTGGAAGAGAAAAGTTTGAAAGATTTAGAACAATGCTTGGACTCACCAACATCCCTTCAGATTAAGGGGGGGAACGTCGACACCTAATCATTGGGATTGGGTGAATATGTAAAATAGCATAAATAGAAAATATGGAGAGTTGGAATATGAAGAGACATTGGGAGATGAAACCCAAGAGTCTCTCCCTCCATGTATATACCTATGATCGGCCTTAATGCAAAATCACAAATCAGTTTGAGAAGTTACCTCCTGGGCTGACACCCCATATCTTCAAGCAGAAAATTGATACAATGTGTTGCACATGGAGTCCAGAACAATGTGTGGTGCCTCTCCATAAGCATCCTGCCTACAAACACATAATTAGTTGCATTATTTGTTATGACTTGCACCACATTTTGCACATCAATCTCCCAGATAAACCCATTTAACAACTCACATATCAATGTTCCATCTTTTATATGTGTTGATGCATCCAATGATTTAATAAACATGGTACCTTTAGGACAATGTACCAAGAAATTTAGAAGGGTCCTATCCTTCATATTTGTCCAACCATCAACATCATTGTGCATCCAAACATCTTCCATGTTTGTTTCAACTCCACCAATCTAGAGTTGATGTCCTGCTTTTCTGCTTGAAGGATTGGCCCCCACAACTCCTTATATGTAGTACTTTTGTACCCTAAGCCCACAATAGCAATAGCATCACACATTGGCTACCAAAATGGATTGGTTTTGGTGATGCTAAGAGGTAAGTCGCTTAAAAAAAAACACTTTACCATAACTCTATCTGCTTCTCGCTTCTCATTTTTCTTAACAACTGATTTTATGGAAGGTTTTGCTCCATGTCCGATTCGTGGAACATAAAAGGATGACCTCCCACTCCCAGTAACATTAGCACTAGCAGGTGACACTGTGGAGCCCCTCCCACTACCCTCAACCTCAAAATCAGAAGAAGATATCCCAAAAGATTTACCTACACGTTCAGCCTTGTTTCTTGCTACCTCTTCTTTCTTTCTGTCTTTTTCCTCAATTGCTTGAAGAGCTTTTTGTATAATCTCCGCACTAGATTCTGAACAAAGCCCAATTTCATGTCCAAGGAGTCTAGCCAGATGGTATTTCAATTGCGTAACCCCTCTTGTCATCTTGTCCCCACACAATTTTCATGTTAGATATCTCTGATTTGACCAACCATTAGGTTCCCCATACTCCCAAAATGGGTCTATGGGCTTTGGCATATTTGTAGTGGATTAGTTCAAACCTAGGGCACCAAAAAAACAAAAAATTGGCATTAAAGCACCATACACAAAAAATAACAACCACCTCATTTTTTTTTAAAAAAAATTTACTACATCACTTGCAATGAAAAATGGCAATAAGAGGGTGCATAAGAAAGTTGAAAAAAAAAAATGAAACTTGTTGTCCAAATATGGAGAAAACCCTTGCATTGGCTCATGGGCATGAAAATCATAGCAAATGTAAAAAAAACAAAGAAGCAAAATGTTGGTATGCAAAGAGGCAAGCAAGCATAACCCTAAATCTATAAAAAAAAAATTTAACATAGGGGTTTTTAAGAACATACATGTTAACGGAAGAAATGAAGATTGTCTCACTGTTCTTGAATCTTCGATCCACAAAAAAAAATTGGTTCGTGATGATAATGGTTGTTTGATCCTCAATCCCTCCTTGAAAACCACCACAAATCTCTTCCCCTTCCTTCTCCAAGACCAAAAAAGCAAAATGACAAAAAAAACCACAAAAAACACTTTTGTAGATTGGCCCCCTGGTGCCCGGCAATTGTTTTCAATCATCGCGCGATATTTTCAAATATCGGCAATATTATCAACACTGCTAATTAGAGAAAATTTTATTTTGTAAATATTGTAAATATTTGTAAATTATTTTTCCACTAACCCTTGTTTATTTTTTAAGTTTTGTAAATAATTATTGGGGTTTTGGGGTTTTTTCAATTTTTGTATATATTGGGTTCTTGGGTCTTCTTCTTTTCATTTGTGCAGGTGATAGCTCAAGGGTTTGAAGAAACAATTAATTTTTGGGCTATTCATTCAAGAGAAGGAGGCTAATCTAGGCCTTAGAGGGTAAGATCTAGCCTTCCCAACTCCCAATAACTCAATGCTCAACCAGAAGGAGGCCACTAACCTTTGGAGGCCTTTTAGGGTGATTTTGTAGTGAAAATCTTGTGTTTCCAGGGGGTGAGTTCTTTTGCAGGGGTGTCATGGGCATTTTACGGCCTTGTAGACCTAGTCGCAACCCCCAAGGGCTTTGTCTAATTGGTCGCAGCCCTTGTGAGGGCTTAGAACCCTAAAGGCAATCGTTTAGGGCCTAGCCGCAAGCCTTAGGGCCTCTATTGGGCCTTTGAGGCCTTGTCTTGGTCATAGGCCTAAGGAGGCCTATTCCTCCTAGCCACTAGCCCTTCTGGGCATTTTTAAGGTAGTCGCAGGCCTTAGAGGGCTTCTGGCCCTAGGTCATAGCCCTATTTGGGCACATTTCTCAATGTTTCAGTCTTGTCTTGAGCCTTTGTGGGGTTTTGCGGTCTATTTTTCACACTAATCCTTGTGGTTGCAAGGTCATGGTAAGTTTGGCAAGGGTTTCAATTGGTTTCCATAATTATTTTGTTGATTATATTTTCAAACTAACAAATGGTTTTGTAGGCTTTGTCACTCATGAAGGATTCAAAGGCTCGAGTCTTTTCCAGTGCATCAACCAACCGCTACTCGGATTGGAGGTGGTCGTCCTCCCAAGAAGTCGAGAAACTCCAGGTATGATGAAGTTAATGTTGTAAAGCAAAAAGAATTTTATCTTATTTCTACCCTCACCACCGCCTCTCCTCCGGATACATTGGATCATTGGTTGATTGATAGTGGTGCCTCAAGGCACTTCACTAGGTACAAAGAAGCTCTCTCTAACTTAGTTGAAAAGAAGACAAATATGGAGATTATACTTGGGGATAATGCCACTTATCCCATGAAAGAAATTGGGATTGTTACTCTTCACTTAAATCAAGGTCAAACTCTTCATTTGCAAGAAGTGTTATATGTACCCGATCTAAAAAAGAACTTGGTTTCTATTTCTGCAATGGAAGATAAGGGTTTCAACTTTTCAAGGTATCATTCATTGATGGGAAAGTTCGTCTTTGGCAAAGGAACCCAAGAGATGCATTCATGTTTGGATTCAGAGTCGAAGGTCTCTATTAGGTTGGAGGAAGTCTGTTGGGAGCAATCATTTGTGACACCTCTTTTCAATCCGAATTATGGCACCAAAGATTTGCTCACCTTCATTTCGAAGCTTTACCCGATGTAAGGGAGATGGTCACAGGGATGCCTGAATTCAACTTGAATCATGAAGATGTTTGTCAAGGATGTGAAGTTGAAAATCATACAAGGGGACCATTCCCCTCAAGTGAGACTCAAATCACCAATTATTCTTCAATTGGTCCATTCTGATTTATTAGGGTTGTTGCCCGTAACATCTTTGGGTGGATATTTGTACTATGTTATTTTTGTGGATGACTTCTCTTGCAAGACATGGATCTATTTTTTAAAGAAGAAGGATGAAGTGTTCAAATGGTTGGTCGAGAACCAAACAAGGAAGAAGATCAAAATATTGAGGACCGATAATGGGACCGAATATGAGTCAACTGAATTCAAAGACTACTGTAGACAAGTTAGCATTAAGAGGGAGACCACTACCGTAAATACTCCTGAACAAGATGGTGTTGTTGAAAGGAAGAATCATACTATCATAGAAGCCACCCATGCCCTACTTCATGATCAAGGTCTTCCAAAGTTCTTATGGGGAGAAGATGCCAACATCGTTGTGTATGTCCAAAACCGATGCCCACATCAAGCATTGGACTTCAAGACAACCGAAGAAGTTTTCACCAGTAAGAAACCTGATGTTTCTCATTTTAGAATTCTTGGTTGTCCCGTATATTTTCATGTGCCAAAAGAAAAAAGAAACAAACTAGATGCATCTGGGAAGAAAGGAACGTTTGTGGGCTACAATGAAACTTCGAAGGCATATAGAATCTATGTGTCTGGTCAAAGGGAAGTGGAATTAAGTCATGATGTCACTTTCGATGAAGATTCTACTCTTGAAAAAATTCGAGATCTTCCTATTCCTAGGAAGGACAATGATGATGTTGGTGCAGAAAAGCATGATGAATCTTCGTCTGATGAACTGATGCCCGATGTGGAAGGTCTGATGGATACCATTGATCCACCTCCTAGTGAACTCTCTACTTCAAGGAAAAGACCTTTGTGGCTCAAAGATACTCTTAAAGAAGCTGAGAAACATATTGCACCGAGGGGGCCAATTCGTGAAAGCAAGAAGTCGAATAGGTACCAAGGATACTTAGCTGCCATGAGTACCATTGTACAATATGAGCCTTGTACATTCTAGGAAGCCATGAAGGAACAAATTTGGAAGGATGCGATGAATGAGTATGAGTCGATCATGAAGAATGATGTCTGGGATGTGGTTCCTAGACCCAAAGACAAATCAATGGTCCCTTCGAAATGGCTCTACAAGATCAAACATGGAGCTGATGGGAATGCTAAGAAATTCAAGGCCAGATTTGTAGCTCGAGGCTGCTCTCAAAAGGAAGGAGTAGACTATGACGAGATATTTGCACCGGTTGCCCGATATACCACCATCCGTTCGATCATAGCCCTTGCTGCCTCACAAAGATGGAACCTTCATTAGAATAATGTCAAAACTGCCTTCTTGCATGGTTTGCTTAAGTAAGAAGTGTATGTGGAACAACCCGAGGGGTTCGAGGTTCAAGGTCGTGAGACACATGTATGCAAGTTGAAGAAAGCCCTCTACGGCTTGAAGCAAGCCCCTAGGGCTTGGTATGAGAGGATTGATAGCTATCTTATGAAGTTGAGATTTACGAGATCGATGTTGACCCGAACCTATACTTCAAGGTTGAAAAGGGCAGACCTCTCATTCTGGTCCTTTATGTGGATGATATCTTTCAGACAAGTGATAACCCTCTCATTCATCAATGAAAGAGGGAGTTGGCTTCCGAATTCGAGATGAATGACCTAGGACTGATGCATTATTTCCTAGGATTGGAGGTCTAGCAAAATCCAGGTGAGATTTTCCTTTCTTAAGGAAAATATATTGTGAAGCTACTTGAGAGATGTGTGATGTTGGAGTGCAAGTCCATGACTACTCTGATGAAACTCAACTTCAAGAAGTTATGTGGAAGTGTTGTTGGGCACGGATTAGCGAACACTACCGAGTATCGTCAACTTGTGGGGGCCCTGACGTTTTTGGTCAACTCCCGTCCTGACATATGCTTCATTGTGAACACGTTCAGTCAATATATGGTCAAGCCTCACCACATTCACTGGATTGTTGCCAAGAATCTCTTAAGATATCTCTGGGGCACAATCCACTATGCACTGAGATACATTGCTGAAAATTTGAGGCTACATTGACATTGGATATACAGATGTTGACTAGGCTGGCACTGTGGTGGATGGTAAGAGCACGTTTGGGTGTTGCTTCTCTTTGGGGTCTGCTTCTATATCTTGGATGAGCAAGAAGCAAAAAACGGTTGCACCAAGCATCGTTGAGGCCGAATACATTGTTGCGAGTATGAACTGTTGTGAAGCAGTTTGGTTGAGGAAGCTCTTCAGTGAACTATTTGAGCACGTGCTAGATACCACTGTGATCTTCTGCGACAACCAAAGTGATATTCGTCTATCAGAGAATCCCGTGTTCCACAACTGCTCCAAGTGTTGATTTGGGGTAGCATCGGATGTGCTCTAACCACAAAATTTGGTGGAGAGAGGTTTGGACACATGAGATCTCCAATACCTAGAAAGGGTTTGGGCAGATTCTAAACAGATCAGGAGATATTAAAATAATTAATATTTTTAATGGAGTCCCTAAGTCTAAAATTAGGGAAAATAAAATATTAATGTGTATTAATATGAATCTGTGTTAGAGTGGTCTAAAAGACATGGATCAAGCCAGATCTGATCTTAGCCGTTGATTAGGGACTTAATCTCGGCCATAAAGATGTCAACAGGGAAAGTATAAGAGGAGGCTTGAGGGTCACTTGGAGAATACATCAGAGTGATCAGTCATTCTATTCTCTAGAGCGGGGTTTGCTAAGAGAGAGAAAATCAGTGATCGGAGAGCAGCTGAGGGGCATTGAGTACAAAGAGACTGAAAGGCAGAGCTAGTGTCGGGATAGCAGTAGAACAGCCAAAGAAAGAGACGCGGAGCAGCGAGTGCTCATGCAGGGCCATGCAGAGGCAGCTAAGTGCTGCGCAGAGCACCAGAGTGGCCAACGTCGCTGACGCAAATGCTCAGAGAGCTGATGCAGAGCCTCCTAGGGCTGACACAGGCCAAGAGAGGTTCACGCAGGGCCGACGCTAGGCTAGGAGAGGCTAACGCAATCCAAATTGGGCAAACGCTGGGGTTTCTAAGGCAGATTGGCGTTGAGTAGTTGCCAGAAGGATTATCTAGTGTTTCAGCCAGTAGATTTGTCAGAAACTAAGAGGTATTACTGCCAAGGAAATTCTCTGTTGGGTAGGCCAGTTTCTGACACCCAGATTGTTCTCTGATATTGCTTAATAAGAAAACCCTCAGTTAGTTGCACCAGTTTTCCCACATTGGGTTTTTCCGGGGACATTACTCCAAAAATAATGGTGTCATATGGTGTGTTTGTTCTTGTTTCTTTTAGTTGCTGATCTGTAATATGTTGAGCATGCACTAGTGTTTATTTTTAGTATTTACATTGTAAATAACTTGTTAAAGAAAATAACAAGTAGGTAGGAATAAATCAGATAAAGTGCATGGAGGGTTTCTAAGTAAACTTAGAAACTTCAACATGGTATCAGAGTGTGGTTGCAAATCATAAGAGAATTGAGGACATCAGCCAAGCAAAGCAGCAACAGCATAAAACAGCTGTCCCGAGTGACAGAAGTTGTTCCTAGCAGCAAAACAAGAAGGAAGGGGTGATGCAGTGCCTATGTCATTAATTTTGAGCCAAGAAGAGGTTGCGCAGAGGCTGAGGGAGGCAAAGACAGGGTCACTCAAAACCACACAGAGGCTAGGAAGGCTAACGCAGTTGGCTTAGGGAGTTAGTTTGTCAGTGTTGGGACTGCGCAAAGCCTAAGAGCTCTCACCTTCAGGTTGCTAGGGTTTAGGAGGTTGTGGATAAGGTGCAAAGTGGAGTTGGTGGGGTATTGTTGTCAGAACAGTACCAAACAGGGCAAGGCCAAGGAGGATGGAGTTTCTACCGAGGGTTTCTAGATGAGAAATCCGAATCAGTGGTGTGGTTGCACAGACAATCAAAGTAGGGGCATCTTGACATCGGTAGAAGGATTTCAAGGAGGGAAATCGAGGCTCAGAGGGAGTCGCATCGAGAACTTCCAGGAGGGAAGTAGAGGAACATCATGGCACTGCACGGGGTAAGAGACCAAGATAGACTGGACGGAGCATCGAACACGCAGTCTGGAAGGCCAGAATCTTATCCATGCTTGACAGGAATCGTGTCAAGAACTTCGCCTTGAAGGTAATAGCTGTCCCAGTCAACCCTAGTGATAATGACAGGTACAAGTAGGCAATGGCGAGGGCCAAGTGCATTATCCTTGACGGGGTCAAGGATCACGTGGTACCACATATAGCCAAAAAGGAAATGGCATTTGAGATGTGGGAGGCTCTCAAGGAGTTGTACCAGCATACTTCTGTGTAGAGAAGAATGTTGCTTGAGAACCAGATGAGGTTGTATCAGATGAAGAAGGGTCAATTGATTGACACCTTCTTTGGAGGACTGAATGAGATCCAAGACCAGTTGACTACTATAGGAGCGACACTGGATCAGGAGCTTATGGTGAGGACAGCCCTGAATGTTGTCTCAAAAAATTGGGAAGTATTTGTCCAAAGTATCCTGGGCAAAGGGACTCTCCCACCTTGGGACGAGATGTGGGCAGCGCTTCGCCAAGAAGAGATCAGACGGCAGACGAAGACAGGTAGCAGCAGCAAAGGGATCAAGGTCAAGCAGGAGGAGGAAGATGTGGCCTCAGCATCTAAGGGAAAGCAAGAAAAATGGAAGAAGAAATATCTCTCCAAGATCAAGTGCTTCCACTGTGGGGAGCTGGGTCGTTATGCGACCTAGTGTCTAAGGAAGAAGAGTAAGGGAGAGTCTTACGAGACCAAGGCAGCGCTAGCAAGGGCAAAGAAGGAAGTTTTGACAGACGATGATTGTGCCATGAGTGCACACACGTCACTTGAGCGGAAGTGGGGAGACATCGAGCTGTAGTCAGGAGGACTACAGGCGATGAGGGGCAAGATCCTCGAGGTACCCAGCCTCTTGGATTAGACCTTGCTATGGGAACCCCGACGAGGAATAGCAGGACTAGCTGGGTGGGTAGAGATGGATGCGGATGGAGCGACAGAGAGAGCTATAGTGCAGGAATCCCGAGACAGTGCAGAGCTAGCAGGCTGCAGCAGTGCGAGAGGCGCAGGAGTGTTGTACCAGTGCAAGAAAGCACAGAGAGGTGTGCAACAGTGCAAGATGCAAGGAGTTGTTGCAGCAGCGCAGAGGTCAGAGATAGGGAGCACTTATCAGCAGAAGAGGGAGCTTCAGCATTAGTGGGTGTCTCTAGCCCAACAAAGAGGTCAGTTGGGAGATCAATTACTTACTTCTCAGTAACTAAGTTGCAATGCAGCAGTGGGCAGCACGAAGCAGCATGATGAGAGGAGGTGTAGATGCAGTGTTAGGAGAAAGGACCAACAGCAGCACGGATGCAGAGGGAGCTATAGTACAGATGCAGTAGTGGCAGTGGCAGAACCACCGGCAGTAGTACAGGATGCAGCAGCGCAGAGGATGATGGGCAGGAAGGCCTCGCATCAGCACAGGTATCAATCTTGGATGACCAGAGTAATACTCAATGACAAGTATTGCTAGAGCACAGTCCTCGCTAAGAGGGAGTGTTGATTTGGGGTAGTATCAGATGTGCTCTAGCCACGAAATTTGGTGGAGAGGTTGGGACACATGAGATCTCCAATACCCAAAAAGGGTTTGGGCATATTCTAAACAGATTAGGAGATATTAAAATAATTAATAGTTTTAATGGAGTCCCTAAGTCTAAACTTAGAGAAAATAAAATATTAATGTGTATTAATATGAATCTGTGTTAGAGTGGTCCAAAAGACATGGATCAAGCTAGATCTAATCTTAGTCGTTGATTAGCGACTTAATCTCAGTCGTTGAGATGTCAACAGGAAAAGTATAAGAGGAGGCTTGAGGGTCACTTAGAGAATACACCAGAGTGATCAGTCATTCTATTCTCTAAAGCGGGGTTTGCTAAGAAAGATAGAATCAGTGATCGGAGAGCAGCTGAGAGGCATTGAGTACAGAGAGAGAGAGAGGTAGAGATAGTGCCTGGATAGCAGCAGAACAGCCAAAGAAAGAGACGCAGGAGCAACCAGTGCTCACACAGAGGCAGCTAAGTGTTGCGCAAAGCACCAGAGGGGCCAGCATAGCTAATGAAGAGGCTCAGTGAGCTGACACAGGACCTCTTGGGGCTGAGGCAGGCCAAGAGAGGCTGACGCAGGGCCGGCACTAGGCTAGGAGAGGCTAACGCAGTCCTGATTGGGCAGACGCTAGGGATTCTGAAGCAGATTGATGCTGAGTAGCTGCCAGAAGGATTATCCGTGGTTTCAGCCAACAGATTTGTCAGAAACTGGGAGGTATTACTGCCAAGGAAATTCTCTATTGTGTAGGTCAATTTCAACACCCAGATTGTACTCTAATATTGCTTAATAAGAAAACCCTCAAATAGCTGCACCGGTTTTGCCACATTGGGTTTTTCCAAAGACATTAGTCCAAAAATAATGGTGTTATATGGTGTGTTTGTTCTTGTTTCTTTTAGTTGCTGATCTGTAATATGTTGAGCATGCACTAGTGTTTATTTTCAGTATTTACATCATAAATAACTTGTTAAGGAAAATAACAAGTAGGTAAGAATAAATCAAATAAAGTGCATGGAGGGTTTCTAACAAAGTAAACTTAGAAACTTTAACACCAAGCACATTGATATCAGGTACCACTTTATCCGGGATATGGTACAACGAGGAGCAGTTAGAACAGAGGAGCAAGTTTCAAACATTCTCATGAAGCCTTTGGGGCAAGTCAAATTCTTAACCTTCCGAGAGAGACTAGGAGTCATGGAATGACCCTCTTATGAGGGTCCCATATGAGTTGGACACAAAGCTTTGGGAGCTACTAGGAGCATGGGGTACTTCTTGGAGCTAGCTATGAGTGACCATAGGGTGAATGGTTTACCTTCCCCTAGTGGTGCACTGGATATAGGGTGAGTGGTTCACCTTCCCCTATGATTGACATATGCATAGGATGAATGATTCACCTTCTCCTATGGCATATGAGCAGGATGAATAGTTCACCTTCTCCTGTTGATGCCCTGACACACATCCTACCCATAGAGTCCAAGACTCATGGGAAGTACCTCCCATCTGGCCAATGAGTTGGGAAAAGCTGGTTAGGGACCATAGCACTACCAATGGACGCATCGTGTACTGTCGTACTCCCTATGACTAGGATGCATGGTGTTCAACAACTTGATATGGGATCAAAGACTGACTTTAGTCAATGGAGAGTGGTATGATACACTCTCAATCACTTCTTCATTATTGCTTCATGGTGCAGCAAAGCAGAGTAGAGCATAGCAGTACAAGAGAGTGATGGCATGATAGTTCAAGATGACAGGATGGTGTGATGATGGATTGGCACATGGAATTCTCCCTAATTGAGAGGGAGTGTTAAAATTGGCAACTAGGGAAAACTTCCACCTTAGGACAACTCATATGATGGAGATGGTTATTGCATTGGATTCCTCTTTCAGAGAGCTACAATTTTGATATAAATATCATCTCATTTTGACAATCAGAAATGGAATTTTGAATTTATTCTTTCTCATGGTCAAATTGTCAAGGTCGGCCTCAGTCAAATGTAGGCTCATGAAGCCCAATGGATGGGTCTCCTCACCCTCAACAAATTGTATAAATAGGAGTGACCCTTCTCTCATTTGGACACTCACTCATCCCATCACATCATATTCTCTTTCCTCTCTTGATTGGTTCGTATAACTTGGAGGCTTTTTTCTCTTCGCACGTGTGGAAGGAATACTGTTTTGGAGGCCGAAATTTTTTGTGATTAGGGCAACGTTGATCAGCGTACTTCGACTGCAGCATTGACTTCTATTTTGGGCTAGAACTTCGATCTTTTTAGGCTGCATTCTTTGGCAAGAAAATCAAGACAATAAGGGACAATTTGACCACGTTGACTGTGATGTTGACTTTCTGTTTGATTGCAAAAATTACAGCAAGCATTGTTTGGGTTGACCAAGTTGTTTTGGGTTGACTTTGACCATCTCTTGAGGTCGTACTATTCTGCTATTGATGGAAATGATTTCAGGTTGATTTGGGGCACTTTGACCGCCGTTGAATTTTTGGTTAGGGCTGCATTTATTGCAGATTTCGGAAATCTATTTTGGGCTTGTATTTATGATATTTGTACTCTCTCTCTCTCTCTCTCTCTCTCTCTGCTGAACTATTAAAGAATAATAAGAAGATTCGATCGAAGGGTCTCCCCGCATTGGGGTTTGTCCCCGGCATCCGCCACACCTTGTATCCTCTTGTCTTGGCTTGTCTTCTGCATATGATTTTATGTTCTATCTGCATTTCCTATCAATGTTTATAGGTTAATGTGATTGCTACTGGATATAATTGGAAATTGTCATTGGGTTGCTAAAGGAACATTGAAGTAAATTGTCTTAAGCATAGAACATAACATTACTATTTAAAATTAACAAATTGGGATTGTTAAGTCATTGAATAAATCTTGTGATTGGATAATCAATTAGAAGTTTCTTGTCTCATTGATTCATTAATTTTGAAGCACTTTAATTAGCAAATCAAGTGGTTCAATGGCACTTTTGCTTTACTAAGATTTGTTCTTGTAATTTCACTCTAAGTACTTCATTCATGCTCTTGTGTTGAACATTATAAGCATTAAATCTTAAGTAATTTAACTTGAAGTACTTAAAAATCATTTAATAATCTCACTTAAAACTATCACTCGAATCTTGCATATCATTTCAGGATTAGTTGTGCATTAATAAATTAACCTCCAAGCATAAGCTTGGTTGAAAGACGATACGACCACCTTTCTCACCCAAAGTGCGAAGTTTAGAACCTCACTTATGGTTAACATGGTGACCTTGCAATCGTCAAGGCCACAGTCCTTGCAGGGTCGGAGGCATTCGGGTGGTTAGAACCCCAGGGTAGGTATCGTTGACAAGGCCATAGCCTTCTTCCCCTGGGTTTCTCTCCAAAACCTACATTTGACACTAATTTCAAAACTATTGAGAGAAAGGATTCACTTGGAATAGGCATTTAATCTAAAATTAACCAAGAGTTTGCATTTCACTTAGTTCTAGGTGTCGCATCTCATATAGGATAGTTTTCATCCTAGCAGCAACTGTTCATCCAGTACCTTGGAAATTAATCTGTATTGTGCAAGTAATTTGACTCCTAAGGCACTAGTCTCTAATTAATAAACTCAACAAATCTAATCAAGTAGTGCTAAATAATTCAACTTGCCAATTATCTGCAACCAAGTTGCTAGGCCATTCAGTTGTGTCTCCCAAACTCATCGTTTCATCAATAGGGACTACCCCCCTTAGCTTGTTGTAGGGAGACAGCGTAAACAGAGAGGATTCGGATAAAAGTGACAGCCCTTGCCCTGACCGTTATTGCATTCACGTGTACAATTTGAGTGACAAAAGGTAACAAGGGCATCTCATTTTTATTGTTCATGTCTATGGGATTATCACGAGATGTCTTAATTACATTTGAGTTGCACCCTCTAGATGATTGAACAATTGATTCATTAATTGGAGCATTCATTTGAACATTTATTTTTCCACTTGGTACATCTAATTTTATTCAGCAATGGAAAGAATGGTGATGTGATGGATGACAACTATTTTCATTGAATAAACACAATAACGCTTAACATGGTAATACGCATTTCTAGGCAAGAAATCCCCCTACAGATTTAGGCTAGAGATGTGTTGTGACATCTATAAATAATAGCAAGTTTTGTCGTTAGGCATTTAAAATTGTAGGTTAGAAAGCATACACACAAGGATACTCGAGACTTCAAGAGGCTACTCATTGAGCTTAAGGCTCGTCTTGTTGGAGGTCCTCGTAACCCCAATTGGTACCCATTCAAGTAGTATTGCATTAGGAAAACCTAAACATGGGCATCACTTCCACGTACCTTGAGTGTATACGAAGTCTCCTAGGTCTCCTAAAACCAACCATTTTCACAATTGACTGTTATAGTTCAATGAAAAGGGCATTCAAGAAGATTACCCTCTTGTATTAGCCTTGCGTCGATATATCTAAGAGCTATAGCACTAGGCAAACCCTTTGTCTATGAGCCATTTCTAACCCTAAAAATTATAATTTTAATGTGTTATTTGTTGAGAAATATAGGGTAGCTAGATTAGGTATGGTTTCTCTTTACTTTGATAACTACTTGTGATGTTCTTTTACTTTAACTTGATGTACTTATAATTTGCTTCTTCTTATCTTGATTATTATGGTTTCCTTATAATCAAATGGCTATCAAAACATGAAGATCAATAGAACAAATAGACACAAGATGTAGGCTGATAGCCAAGGCCAAAACCTCTCCTAGAGAGGAAAACCCACAACTTACAAGAAATTATTCTCTTCTTATAGAAACTTCAAATGACGAATTCCAAGACCCTTTAGACTCAGTACCAAGATCTCCAAGACCAAGTCAACCTCCTTTTAGATGAGCTTCTCTTTCACAAAGTTAACCCAAGTCAAATCGTCTTCAATTGCACAACTTCGACCCCTACAACAAATTTTGGCTTCCACTGGAGGACTGCAACTTTTTTGGCTCTCCTGCAACTTCACATGTGTGGGAGAAAGAGGCTAATTTAGGCCTCCGTTCTTCTTCGCTTGGCTTGCTTCTTGTTTTTTAAACAAATGCACTATATGACTTGCTCCTTTTAATCAAAATTTTGACCTTCTTTGGAGATCTGAAATTTTGTCCTTGTAGCTGCAAAAACCCTAGCTTCTTCTTCGCACGTGTGAGAATAGAGACAAGTTTTGGGGTTTAGACTTCTTCCTTCGATATTCCTTCTCTTTTTGCTCATCTTTTGGTCTTCTAGATGTGCTTCAACGAACTTTCTTGATGGTGCATTCAAATGAGGTCGAATGCTTTATATTTATACCTTTCCTTGATGTTCGAATAGCCCTAAACAAGGTCCACTTCTTCTCTGCAGGCCGACTTGGTTTTGGAAGGATATTTCGACACATTTTTTACTCAAAATAAATTTCTTTGACTTGTTACAAGATGCCTAATGGGGTCTTTCACATATGGCAATGACTCTTAATCATGACAAACCCTAGAAGCACACAATGGGTGCTTTGACCTAAAACAAATAGACCATGAGGATGAAACTCCATGCTTCATAAAATAATAATAATAATTTTCTTTCTCTTTTAGATCAAATATAAAATCAATAGTACATAAGATATTATGAAGACCAAACCTAGTTACACTTATGGTTGAACTTTGTTGATGTTGGTGGTATTGATTGTTCAACTCCTCTATCATGGTCTTTACAAAAATGTACCTTTCACTCAAAGGAAAATGGACGGTTAGGCATGCTAAGCTTTTTATACCACATTATAAGGTTGAAGAGATGAACCGTTCACTCAAACCAAAATCACTGGGTAGGCATGTTAAAAAAATTTAATTTCTATCATATTATAACATTGAGCAATCCAAGTTTGAAGACTTTGAGCTAAATGATGTTGGTGTATCTCTTGTTGATGATCCCATTTCTAGTAGTGTTGAATCATTGATGAGTTTCATGAGTGATCATGTTGATCAGTGATTTGATAGTTTGGATGTCTAGTTTTGTTGCTACTACTACCTAGTACAGAGGTTGCAGAGGAGTTTCAGGACTCAGGAGTCCTCAAACTCTAAGCCAGATTATTTATGTAACTCACGTTGTTGATCCTATGTCTACTATTGGTGATGAGTTTGATCATGATGATGAGTGATCATGTTGATCATTGATATGTAGACTTGTAGTAAGCCAATGGCCCCATAGCTTGTAGCACTGTTTTTGGACTCTAGAGGCCATTTAGAGCCTCATTGATTATGTATTTGTTGTTGATATGTATTGCACTCGATGCCATTTTGACATATTCACCTTTACATGGTATATAGATGAGAAAACTTTGCGTATTTTGTCTCTATTGGTTTGGAATCATGGTTTTAAATCTTAAATATATTTTTTTTCATTAAAAGATTATTATTTCATGTATTTTTTTAAAGACCGGTTCATTGAGATCTGACTAGTCTCATTTGACCAATTTCAGTTTGAAACCTGGTTTGATAAGTGGGCCGGTTCGGTCACCGGTTCCGGTTTTGAATACTATGATTGTAATAGACAATGAACTTAGACTTAGAAAAGACACTCAAGGCCTAGTTATTAAGACGCACTCCAGCTTTGGAGAATGAGTGAAATAACTCAATTAATTATTTATCACTAGAAAGAAAAAATAATTAATTAAGTAAAAAAACACTCTAGAGCGACTCCCTTAGTAACCATGTCCCAAGGGGCTAAGTATTTTGTGAAAATTCTGAAACCCAGAATTCTACTGCAACAACTGATAATGTTTCTTCTATTTGTTAAATTAATTAAACAAACTATTTGCAATTTCCTACGGCAAATATTGAAACATATACATTGCAGCCTTCACAAAACAAATACTACAGAAAATAAATGTTGGAAAATTAGAGAAATTATAGCACACACATAAAGATATTGCCATAATTATTTTTGGACAATTGTCCTCGAAAAAACCCAATGCGGGAAAACCGGTACAGCAGATGAGGGTTTCTTTATTAATTCTTCAACAGTAATTCAAGTACAAGAATTCGAACGGAAAAACAGAGGAAAAACACTGAGAGAAATTTAGTAACAAAGTTCTCACTCTCCACAGCAACTCCCTGACCCCGAGATGGACCCTCTACCCATACGTTGGTGTCTCTGCATCACCCTCTACGCAGTGCTCTAGTGGACTGTGTCTCTCCTCACACTGTCTCTTCCTGAATTCGTCATGCACTTCCCGGACCACTGTTGATGCCCTCTCTCTTTTCCCTACAACTTACCCTCTGCTCTATCTCGTTTGTTGAACTTCAACCACTGAGAAAATCGATCTACTAGGGCAACTGAGTAACCACATTGGTGTATTTTCCATCTACCCATCGACTTCTTCTTATAATCTTATGTTGGAGCACCAATGGCCAAGATTAAAACATAATCGATGGCCCAAATTATTTCCCTGTCGATTATGTGATTTTCTAGAACATTCGCACCATGACTTAATTAATTCCCTTTAATTCATCATTTTTCCCAAGTTTAAACTTAGGAAACATTAAAAAACGATTAATTATTTTAATTAAGTCATCTCTAGGTGGAATTTCCATAAACAATTTCTGGAACTTGAAGATCTCATGTATTCTGGCCTCTCCACAAAATTTTGTGGCTAGAACACATCAAATGCTACAAAAACTAGCATCTTTTACATAAGTTAATCATGTTAGTGACATTTTTTACAACTCCCCCACGGGGTATAGAAATTGCATAGAGAAAGAAGAGAGAAGAAGAAGGGGCAAAATTTCCCTACAAGACTTCTAGACTTCGAAAATTTCACTGGTGTCTTGTCCATTGGGTGATGGAGTACTTTATTTTGTTGAGTATAAACTGGCAGGTAATAGGGAGGAAACACCATTGCGAGCTCAAGGCCCTCATTTTGGAAAGGGATATTTATTTGAATTATTAAATAGCCCATAACACTCAAACTTGGTTCACTTAGATGCAATAATGATTTTTATCCCTAATGACTGGTTGCTTTCACTAAAATCTGTGTTGTGATTGTCAGCTGGTTTAGAAACCTGTTGACCACTACATGTCAACTACCCATAGCAATACACCCCCTTTTTTCACAAAAGGGATAGCGTTTGATCGACGTATCTGTGCCATTCGACTATCATCATCAGCCCGATCATGTTATGTAGTAAACCCAATCTGCATGTGTAAATTGTAAATAATCTTAACAGATATGTGTCATGCATGTATTTGCCTAGGTAAACCTAATTTTCTAGTGATGATCTACGTTCTGGAAGGTTTTTTGTCTCACGGATCCATGATCGGCAGAGTTTTCTTTCAGCCTAACCCCAAAGCTGGAATGGATTTTGTCATTAGAATCTTAGGGGAATCCTAGTGTGCTAGGTCGAGTCTATGTAAAAGTAATTTGGAAATAATTCTGACTACTTGGTTAGGTTATTACAAATTGCTTGATCTGTTAGATTATATTTGTGTCGCAGAACTGGGTGGTCTATGAGGGTCTATGTCAAATGGGTTTTCCCCCTTAAGATGTAAAATTGTAAAAGTCATGATGTAAAGTGTCTTGAGGGTTAGAAAATGTTTTATCCCCTCATCAGTCTTAAGTCCTAGGTGTTTTTTTCAAAGGCTAAGTTCAAGGGTGCAGTAAAAATAATAAAAATAATAAAATAAAATTAAATTAAATTAAAATTAAAAATAAATCAAAAAAAAATTAAAATAAAATAAAATAATAAAAATAATAATAAGTCAAAGGTTTGAGGAAATAAATGCAAAATTTTAATTTTTTTAATATATTAAAATGCATTTAAAATTTCGATGGATGAGATTAAAAGAGATTTTGATCCTCATCGACGATCGAGATCAATTTTGACATGGATCACTCAAACTAGCCGTTGGGAAATTTTCCCTTAAATAGGGTGTCCAGCGTCAATTGAGAGCATTCGATCTGAAAGTCATGTGCTAAAGAAAGCTCTCTTGTAGTCATTTTTCATGTGCGATAAAGAAAGACTTTGGGGTTGAAATCTTGCTGGTGTTACTCTTTTGGAAGTGATGTAAGGTGTTTTATTTTTCGGCATAAACTTACTTTCAGCCATTGATGATAGCTTGATGAAGAGTGATTTTAAACACAGGTATCTTGTTTAGTCGCTAAGGTTTGAATGGTAGTTAAATTTCTGAATATGATGGCAGGTATCTCCATTAGATCTGGAATTTAGTATCATTTTCTCCCTCTTTGTTAATGGTTGAATTAAACTGTGCAGGAAATCCTTTTTTGAGATTAGCGGGTGTTTGGAGAAGTTCTCAGCTGAACCAGCCAACTCCCTGATTGCATTTTCTGAAGAGCCCAACAAGTTTTGATCCCGGGCTTATCATTTGAAATTTTCTGGTGAATGCATGAAGGGTTTTCTGAAGCACGTCATCTTATATTCAAAATCTTAAAAATTATTTGTGGCATACTGACAAATCTAGCTATTTAGAACTTTTAAACTGTGAATAGTGTAATTATTTAGCAGATATTAGGGTTTTTAGTTTTGTTTCTTGCGCATGTTGTTTCTGGGTATTCTGTTTTTCCATTGCAGGTTACAGGTCTGAGAAGAAATTTTTGTTTGAAGCTAAATCTAGGCCCTGAAGGGTAAGATCTGGCCTCTGGATCAGTTCTTGCAAGGTTTTTCCTGAAGAAATTCAAGGCTCTCCAAGCTATTTGTCTGCTGGGGTTTCAATTCTGGCAATGAAATTTACTTCAAATCTGGAAAATTATTGCAAGGTTTTCATCAGAAGCAAAGGGAGTTAGATTTTTTTTTAAGGTTTCAGAAGAAGTTCAAGGCTGTCCAAGCCATACCATTCCTCTGCATGAAGTTCCTTCTCTCTCATTGTTCAGCCTCCTCGAGGTTTGTCGCCGTTGCCAAATCCCCACACCTACAAATGAAATTTAAAAATAAAAATTAAAAAATTTGTGGCTTGCTGCATCTATTTTCTTTCCTTTGCTCCATGTTGTCTCTCCTTGGCAACATTTCAACTCCAATCCACAGCTCTGTCACCGCCACACGCATCCTTTTCTCCTCTCCTACGCGTGAGCTATCTAGCCATCATGCTCTTCTCCTCACGCTGCTAAACCCTCATCATAGTCTCTTTTTTCCTGTGTATGATCCACGCCCTCCTCGCAAATCACCCTATGCTGCCCCTTTCATTCCACGTCCAAGCTCCAAAGCCTGCTAATCGCAGCGACATGCAACAGGTTGTTCCAGCCCCTTCACGCAGCATCCATACCTTCATCTCCACAATGTCTTTTGATTTATCATTCAAACGCTGCACAACAACCTACATTTCCCTCCACACTGCCATACATCTATTGCCATCACGTAGCCACCTTTTCTCTACATCCAACCTACGTATCCTTCCCCTGATCCCCACACGTTCTTCCTCAACCTGCAAACTTCCTTGTGTCCTCACTTCGTGCTGCCTCTTACAACACTACCTTCACTCTCGTCTCTTTCCTCGCCATCGATCCTTCTTGCAGCTGCCGTAGAAGTCCTTGCCCTCATTACATCACAAACCTGCAGAAAACAATACACCAGAACAAGCATTCGATTTTTTTTTTGTTTATCTATGCGTTAGTTCTTTTGTCTTATTTTATTTGTATTTATTTAGGAGTTAGAGTGTATATAATTTTTAGGCTAGGCTAGATCTTTATTTAATTTAAATATGAGTTTCATTTAGTTTAGGTTTTAGTTTGGGCTTTTAGTTTGGATTTCAGATTTTATTTTTGATTTTATTTTGTTAAATTTCATTTAGTTTAAATTATAGTTTGATTTTTTATTATGTTCTATTTAGATTTTATTTAAGCGTTGTATAGTTAGGATTTGATTAAATTTTGATTTTTTTAGTTAGTCTTTAGTTTTAGTTTAGTCTAAGTTTCATTTTAATTTCCATTTTATTTTGGTAAGAGAATTTTAATTTTGAATTTGGTTTAGATTAATATTTAGGATTTTGAGTTATTTTGTTTAGCTTTTCATTTAATTAAAGAATATAACAATATAAAAATATAAAAAGTAGAATAAAATAAAAAATACATATATATATATAAAGGCATAAAAGTTAATTCTAGAGTTTGATTATTTGGGTTTATGTTTTTATTTAATCTACAAAATCTCATAAAAATTTAAAAATGGAAAAATCATAAAAGATTTAAGAAAAAGGTTCTTTTATTTTTTATTTTTGGGGTCTTAGTTTAAATTAGATTTTAATTTTATTTAATTTTAGTTTGTTCTATTTTGATTCTAAACTTAAAATTTTATAAAAATATATAAAATTAAAAAAAATAAAATAAATTGAAAAGATTAACTAAAAATTGAAAATTCATTTGTGTCTTTTGTGGTATCTATGTTCCACTTCTCTGTTGTTAAATGTGCTTAAATGTTTATTTAAAAATTAGCTATTGAAAAGTGGTGAATCATTTTGTGAGCTGGTTAGCATTTAAAATTCCGTGGTTTCTTGAAGTATTTGATCTTTTGAAATTTTATTTGCTAGAACATTGCACATCTATTGAATATTTTGCATCTGGTGAAATTAATCGTTGCTTGGATTATATAATGCTCATGACATGTTTGATATTTTGTAAACATTTTCAAGCAATCATTAAATTACTTCATAAGCAGCAGCAGCTAATTAATTACTTGGTTTTCATTAACTCCATAAGGCACTGGACTTGAGCATTTAAAGATCTAATCAAATTCTAAAATTGATCAAGTGCTTGTTCCCCCCTGCTATGTCTCCCAACCCTACTAGCTCCCAATTGGTCTTTCTTTTTCCCATAGGGTCTACAAATAATGAAAAATCATAAAAGATTAAAGAAAAAAGGTTCCTTTTTATTTTTTATTTTTGGGGTCTTAGTTTAAATTAGATTTTAATTTTATTTAGATTTTAGTTTTGTTTTATTTTGATTCTAAACTTAAAATTTTATAAAAATATATAAAAGTAAAAAAATAAAATAAATTGAAAAGATTAACTAAAAATTGAAAATTCATTTTTGTGTCTTTTGTCGTATCTATGTTCCACTTCTCTGTTGTTAAATGTGCTTAAATGTTTATTTAAAAATTAGCTATTGAAAAGTGGTGAATCATTTTGTGAGCTGGTTAGCATTTAAAATTTCGTGGTTTCTTGAAGTATTTGATCTTTTGAAATTTTATTTGCTAGAACATTGCACATCTATTGAATATTTTGCATCTGGTGAAATTAATCGTTGCTTGGATTATATAATGCTCATGACATGTCTGATATTTTGTAAACATTTTCAAGCAATCATTAAATTACTTCATAAGCAGCAGCAGCTAATTAATTACTTGGTTTTCATTAACTCCATAAGGCACTGGACTTGAGCATTTAAAGATCTAATCAAATTCTAAAATCGATCAAGTGCTTGTTCCCCCCTGCTGTGTCTCCCAACCCAACTAGCTCCCAGTTGGTCTTCCTTTTTCCCATAGGATCTACCCCCCTTAGCCTGCTTCGGGGAGACGGCTTAAACGGAGAGATCGGGGATCAGGGTGACAACCCCCGATCTGAGCATTGTCGCGCTACCTAGACAGTCTGTGCGACAACATTTTTTGGCGTCATTTTTGGGGAAAGAGTTTTTCTGTCCCTGGCGTTTCAACGACATTCATTCTCCTCATATCATCTTTATCATTTGAGCCGGCAACGAAAACATTTTTTGGCGTCATTGCCGGGGATAGAGTTTTTCTGTCCTTGGTGTTTCAACGACATTTCATCTTCATTCTTCTCTCTCATCTGGAATCTGTAATCTTTTCATTTGAGCCGGCAAGGTCAACATTTTTTGGCATCATCTCATCTTTTCCGCCATTCATTAGCCTGTCAAACGGCCAACATTCTTTGACATCATTTGATCTTTTCATCACCTTATCTTTCTTCCTATCAGCAACTACTCTTCAGTTCATTTCTTGTTTGGGTGGCGACTCCATTTCTTTTATTTTTCCCAGACAAGAAGCCTCCCTCATATCTGCTTGTTTGTTGCTTTTTGGATCGTAGAATTAGATTCATTGTTCAAGTGGCGACTCCACTTCTTTCATCTTTTGATTTTCTTGAGCAAAGATCTCTTTCTATCATCCATTTGGTCCCTCATTATTCATCATGGATTATTCGTTTACCCCATGTCATTTTACTGATGTTCTCCATGATATTCCGAAAGTGGCCATTTCTAAATTACCTTTGTTCTTGGGTGGTGATTCAGTCGTTGTTAGAAAGCATTTAAGCAAGTTTACTCATATAATGATCATATATTGTAGATCTCCTCAGTATGATCATGAAGATGTCAAAATGCATTTATTTGTCCTTTCTTTAGAGGGTGATGCTTTGAATTGCTTTAATAATTGTCCTAAAGATTATTTCACTTCTTTACAAGACATTGTCAATGCTTTTAAAGATAGATATGGTTATCAAGATAGCTCGCCTTGTGCCCCTAAAATTGTGCAACAAAATGGAAGTAATCTTATGAAGGGTCCAGTTTTCGATGAAAGATTTCAAGACAATTCTTCATATCAGAATGTGCCATCCACCTGTACCGTTGCAGATCAAATCCATGATAATGGAAATGCAGGGACAAATTGTAAAATCAGTGTTGACAATGAAAGGGAAAATCAGAAGCAAATTATAGAAGAACTAATGCGGCTGGTAAAAAATATGGAGATCAATCAAACCAATTACGCTAATGATATGAGAACTTTATGCACCCACCTGGAAAAACATGATAAGGAGATGGAAATCATGAAAATTAAACACTGATCACGTAACCAACATGCAACTTTAGCATGCTAAGGAAATTGAGACCATGAAAGCTAATCATGACAGGGAAATTAATTTATGCAAAGCAAGTTATCAGGCTTGGAGGAAAATATGACAATCATGGAACTCAATCATTCAAATCAAGTGACTGCAAGGGAAGCAAGTTTTCAGGAAGAAATAAGTGCTATTCAGAACAAGTTGTCAACTATGGATGATGAAATGACCATCATGAGATTCGAATATAATAATCAGTTGGCTACCCTGCAAGCAAATCATGAGAAAGAGATAAACTTTATGCAACATTCTAGATGACCATAAAGGCAAAGGACGATAAAGTAATAAAAGATATGGAAGCTAATCAGATATGTCTTCAGAATAAGTTATTGACCATGGAAGAAGACCATGCCAGGGAAATCAATGCTATGAAGGTTGAACACTCTAGTCAGATGGATGCCATTACAATACAGGTTCAGAAATTTCAACAGCGGTCAAAGGATGAAAGAAACCAAGAAACGCCCATAGATCAAAAGCCTCCTTGTCTACAGCAACAAGCTCCATCTTATTATGAGGTCCTTTGTTCCATTGAAAAGTGGCTAATTGAAGGTGATCTGGATAAAAGGGAAATTAATAATCAGATTGATGCTCACATGGTTAATCCACCAGTCATAGAAGATCAAGTTATAACTCATGGCATCTGTGAGATTGATCCACCATCCTTAACAGAGCAGATGCAGAATGAAGAAATACATGTCACGCATATCTTACATACTTCATCTGAGAGCTTTGAAGCAGAAAATTCCACGTCATCAGTGATACAACCTGCCACAAGGAAAGAACACAAGAGAAAGAGAATAAGAAGAAGATTTGATGCATCGGATGGCCGCGAGCAACTTGATTTTCGGATAGGAAAAAGTCCTACCGTATGCAAAATTGGACATGGCACATTCGAGAAGCAGCCAACAGATTTGCCTGAAAGCAGGCAAATGCTCAGTATACACTATATTGAACGCATCTAATGCCATGGGGCATCCTCTGTATTTCTAACCTTACTCCTTGTTTTTTCAACATTTTCATTTCTGTTTTAGGACTAGATTTACTTTTCATGTTACTAGATAGTTAATACATGAAGAGCTTATATCTTTCCTGTGCTTAATGTTATATGATGATTTTTGGATGGACACTACTTATGTTTTGTTGTGTGTTGCGTGGATGCAAATTCTGGATTCTCACATTCCTACAATGCAGCAACGTGTCCCCAAGTAGAGCCAGATGTTGACCACTACGTGTCAACTACCCGTAGCAGTACACCCCCTTTTTCCGTGCCATTCGACTATCATCATCAGCCCGATCATGTTATGTAGTAAACCCAGTCTACATGTGTAAATTGTAAATAATCTTAGCAGATCTATGTCATGCATGTATTTGCCTAGGTAAACCTAATTTTCTAGTGATGATCTATGTTCCGGAAGTTTTTTTGTCTCACCGATCCATGATCAGTAGAGTTTTCCTTCAGCCTAACCCCAAAGCCGGAATGGATTTTGTCATTAGAATCTTAGGGCAATCCTAGTGTGCTAGGTCGAGTCTATGTAAAAGTAATTTGGAAATAATTCTGACTACTTGGTTAGGTTATTACAAATTGCTTGATCTGCTAGATTATATTTGTGTCGTAGAACTGGGTGGTCTATGGGGGTCTATGTCAAATGGGTTTTCCCCCTTAAGGTGTAAAATTGTAAAAGTCATGATGTGAAGTGTCTTGAAGGTTAGAAAATGTTTTATCCCCTCATAAGTCCTAGGTCCTAGGTGTTTTTTCCAAAGGCTTGGTTCAAGGGTCCAATAAAAATAATAAATATATAATCTAATAAACAAATTAAACATTAAATAAATTAAATAAATAAAAATAAATAAAATAAATAATAATGGGTCAAAGTTTTGAGAACATAAATGCAAAATTTTAATTTTTTAATATATTAAAATGCATTTAAAATTTCGACGAATGAGATTAAAAGAGATTTTGATCCTCATTGACGGTCGAGATCAATTTGACATGGATCACTCAAACTAGCTGTTGGCAAATTTTCCTTTAAATAGAGTGTCTAGGTCATTCGAGAGCATTCGATCTGAGAGTCATGTGCTAAAGAAAGCTCTCTTGTAGTCATTTTTTATGTGCAATAAAAAAAGACTTTGGGATTGAAATCTTGTTGGTGTTACTCTTCTGGAAGTGCTGTGAGATGTTTTATTTTTCTGCATAAACTTATTTTCAGCCATTGATGATAGCTTGATGAAGAGTGATTTTAAACACAGGTATCTTGTTTAGTCGCCAGGGTTTTAATGGTAGTTAAATTTCTGAATATGATGGCAGGTATCTCCATTAGATCTGGATTTTAGTATCGTTTTCTCCCTCTTTGTTAATGATTGAATTAAGTTGTGCAAGAAATCCTTTTTTTGAGATTACCGAGGGTTTGGGGAAGTTCTCGGCTGAACCAGCCAACTCCCGGATTGCATTTTTTGAAAAGCCCAGCCAGTTTTGATCCTGGGCTTATCATTTGAAATTTTTTGGTGAATGCATGAAGGGTTTTCTAAAGCACGTCATCTTATATTCAAAATCTTAAAAAATATTTTTGTGGCATACTGACAAATCTGGCTATTTAGAGCTTTTAAACTGTGAATAGTGTAATTATTTAGCAGATTTTAGGGTTTTTAGTTTTGTTTCTTGCGCATGTTTCTGGGTATTCTGTTTTGCCATTGCAGGTTACAGGTCTGAGAAGAAATTTTTGTTTGAAGCTAGATCTAGGCCCTGGAGGGTAAGATCTGGCCTCAGGATCAGTTCTTGCAGGGTTTTTTCTAAAGAAATTTGAGGCTCTCCAAGCTATCTGTCTGCTGGGGTTTCAGTTATGGCAGGAAAATTTACTTCAAATCTGGAAATTTATTGCAGGGTTTTCATCAGAAGCAAAGGGAGTTAAAAAAATTTTAAGGTTTCAGAAGAAGTTCAAGGCTATCCAAGCCATACCATTCCTCTGCATGAAGTTCCTTCTCCCTCGTTGTTCGGCCTCCTCGAGGTTTGTCGTCGTTGCCAAATCCCCACACCTACAAACGAAATTTAAAAATAAAAATAAAAAAATTTGTGGCTCGCTGCGTCTATTTTCCTTCCTTTGCTCCAAGTTGTCTCTCCTTGGCAGCATTTCAGCTCCAATCCACAGCTCTGTCACCACCGCACGCATCCCTTTCTCCTCTCCTACGCGTGAGCTGTCTGGCTATCATGCTCTTCTCCTCACGCTACTAAACCCTCATCATAGTCTCTTTTTGCCTGCGTATGATCCACACCCTCCTCGCAAATCACCCTACGTTGCCCCTTTCATTCCATGTCCAAGCTCCAAAGCCTGCTAATCGCAGCAACACGCAGCACGCTATTCCAGCCCCTTCACGCAGCATCCGTACCTTCATCTCCACATTGTCTTTTGATTTATCATTCAAACGCTGCACAACAACCTACATTTCCCTCCACACTGCCATACATCTATTGCCATCACGTAGTCACCTTTTCTCTACGTCCAACCTACATATCCTTCACCTGATCCCCACACGTTCTTCCTCAACCTGCAAACTTCCTTGCGTCCTCACTTCATGCTGCCTCTTACAACACTACCTTCACTCTCGTCTCCTTCCTCGCCATCGATCCTTCTTGCAGCTGTCGTCGAAGTCCTTGCCCTCATTGCATCACAAACCTGCAGAAAACAATACACCAGAACAAGCATTCGATTTTTTTTGTTTATCTATGCGTTGGTTCTTTTGTCTTATTTTATTTGTATTTATTTAGGAGTTAGAGTGTATATAATTTTTAGGCTAGGTTAGATCTTTATTTAATTTAAATATGAGTGCCATTTAGTTTAGGTTTTAGTTTGGGCTTTTAGTTTGGATTTCAGGTTTGATTTTTTATTTTATTTTGTTAAATTTCATTTAGTTTAAATTATAGTTTGATTTTTTATTCTGTTCTATTTCGATTTTATTTAAGCATTGTATAGTTAGGATTTAGATTAAATTTTGATTTTTTTAGTTAGTCTTTAGTTTTAGTTTAGTCTAAGTTTCATTTTAATTTCCATTTTATTTTGGTAAGAGAATTTTAATTTTGAATTTGGCTTAGATTTCGATTAGATTAATATTTAGGATTTTGAGTTATTTTGTTTAGTTTTTCATTTAATTAAAGAATATAAACAATAAAAAATTATAAAAGTAAAATAAAAAAAATATAATTAAATATATATATATATATATATATATATTATAAAAGCATAAAATGTTAATTCTAGAGTTGACTATTTGGTTTAGATTTTCATTTATCTACAAAAATCTCTAAAAATTAAAAATAATGGAAAAATCATAAAATGTTAAGGAAAGAAGTTTCTTTTTAATGTTATTTTGGGGGTTCTTAGTTTAGATAGATTTTTAATTTATTTAGATTTTTATTTTTATTTTGATTTTCAAAACTTAACAATTTATAAAAATTAAAAAATTAAAAAATGAAAAATTAACTATAAAATGAAAAAATTTTCTTTGGTGTCTTTTGTGGTATCTATGTTCCACTTCTCTATAATTAAATGCGTTTAAATGTTTATTTAAATATTAGCTATTGAAAAGTGGTGAATCATTTTGTGAGTTGGTTAGCATTTCAAATTTCGTGGTTTCTTGAAGTATTTGATCTTTTGAAATTTTATTTGCTAGAACATTGTGCATCTATTGAATATTTTGCATCTGGTGAAATTAATCGTTGCTTTGATTATATAATGCTCATGACATGTTTGATATTTTGTAAATATTTTCAAGCAATCATTAAATTACTTCATAAGCAGCAACAGCTAATTAATTACTTGGTTTTCATTAACTCCATAAGGCACTGGACTTAAGCATTTAAAGATCTAATCAAATTCTAAAATCGATCAAGTGCTTGTTTCCCCCTGCTGTGTCTCCCAACCCAACTGGTTCCTAGTTGGTCTTCCTTTTTCCCATAGAGTCTACCCCCCTTAGCCTGCTTCAGGGAGACGGCTTAAATGAAGAGATCGGGGATCAGGGTGACAGCCCCTGGTTTGAGCGTTGTCACGCTGCCTAGAGAGTCTGTGCGACAACACAACCCATGCCTTGGGCACCTTACCCATAGGTACCCAGGGCATTAGAGAAGTATATTGGCACTATCAAGTGATGTGTTAAGACTTTTGGGCCTCCCAACTACATAAGCATATCACACATGTACCAGGGCACTCCTTTCACCCAAGACATTGAGTCACTTTGCACTGCATTTGATGATTCTTCTGGATGACACACTTGGACCAACATGCCCCCAGACCAACCTTAGCACCTTATGAGGGATGGCAGTTGATTCAAGACCCAGATGAGGATGGTCTCACCTTTTGAGACTTGGGAGGGCTAGTATCACCTAGAAAATCCTCAACTTTAGAGCAGAGATGGACACTTTTCATAGTTGGAGACCCATAGAGACCACTTTGTGGTGCCCCAGCTAGACTTTACGACCACAGGGAGTCGTTGAGGTGGGTGGATTTAAGGGCCAACCCTCAAATCATTATTGTTACATGCTTCTACACCACACCAGACACCTCATGGCAATTGGAGATGCCACTTGGAGCCTATTTCATGCAATGGCAGCCCTAGAAGGCTAGTGGCTCACACATGTGGGCTTATTTTGCACTTATGATCAAAATTTAGTGGGTTGGCTTGTAACCCAAGGGTTTCTTGTGATTAACTTGTTAGTAGGGGCTTTTAGGCAAATATTATGACTCATCCTCCTCATATAAATAGAGGGGAGGACTTTTCATTCCAATCATCATCACTTGGATTATTTTGGCCCTTCTTAGGAGAATTTCGGCTTCTTTGTATCTTGGAGAAGATGTGATCCATGGACATCATTGCTTATTGGAGCAATAATCTTATCTTTGGAAAAGTTGCCTTGGACCAATAATTGGATTTTTCATGTATATTCTCTTGTGAGTGAGCTTTATTATTGAAAATTTCTGAATTTATGTCAAATGTATGGAATAAATTAATGATCTAGGGCTTTCTATTACACTATTGTTATTGAAGACAATTTGTATGAAAGCTAGGTCTCATTATTGCACGCATTACTCATGTATGATATGTGAATGAAAATCCCCTTTGGTGAATCTTACATAGCTCTCCCAAGTGAATTTTGATGCCTCACAAAGGTAATAGTTAGGGTTTTGTTGCTAGGGCATCAAGATATCCTTACTTATTTGCAAGTTTTAGCCAATCTTAAGAATTCATAGACTCCATCCACCCAAGGACTAGGCACAGTGCTTGCCTTATAGGTGATCAACCTTTCTTTTATCCACAAATTTAGGCTCACACATGTGGGCTTATTTTGCACTTATGATCAAAAGTTAGTGAGTTGACTTGTAACCCAAGGGTTTCTTGTGATTTAACTTAATAGTAGGGGCTTTTAGGAAAATATTATGACTCATCCTCCTCATATACAGAGGAGGGGACTTTTCATTCCAATCATCATCACTCGGACTATTTCAGCCCTCCTTAGGAGAATTTCAGCCTCTTTGTATCTTGGAGAAGATGAGATCTATACAGAACATTGCTTATTGGAGCAATATTCTTGTCTTTGGAGAAGTTGACTTGGATCAATAATTGGATTGTTCATGCATATTCTCTTGTGGGTGAGCTCTATTAATGAAAATTTGTGAATTATGTCTACTGTATGGAATAAATTGATGATTTATAGTTTTCTATTACACTATTGTTATTGAAGATAAATTGTATGAAAGCTAGGTCTCATTAGTTAATGCATTACTCACGTATGATCTGTGAATGACAATCCCTTTTAGTGAATCTTACATAACTCTCCCAAGTGAATTTTGATCCCTCACAAAGGTAATAGTTAGGGTTTTGTTGCTAGGGCATCAAGGCATCCTTACTCATTTGCAAGTTTTACCCAATCTTAAGAATTCATAGATTCCATCCACCTAAGGACTAGGCACTAGCCTTGTCTAATAGGTGATCAAGCTTTCTTTTATCCACAAATATCGCACTTCCTCTTTACTCTTTTTCAACCCTCTCAAGGATAAGCGGCTTCCTCTAGGGCTTAGTGCGAATTAGCCTTGTTCAACGCTCAAACTAGTTGGGGACCTAAAGGGCAAATGCTAGACCAAGGGCAACAAATGAAGACTAGCCCACGGTCACCTCACCTAAGGCTCCCTTCTATTTACGAACTGTCACCGATCGGAGACCTGGTATATTGTAGAGTCACCGATGAGGGATAAATCAATGAATGGATATGAGTGACCCAGATAATCCATTTCCCGGAAGAGCTTGGAGGATGGAGCTTGCTTTCTGTGTAAGCAAGGTACAATGTATTCTAGGAAAAGGAAGGGAGGATTTGAAGGTTAGGTTTATGGGATATGACTTGTGAAGGAGTTTCCCAATCCCTAAAATCCTTGTTGAAATTAGTATCCTGGATGGTTCTTGAAGAATTGTCTTTTCAAAGGAACGAGACCACACGAGACCAAGTGGACCCAGTCTAGGGTAGGAGGAAAGAGTATGGCAACCAATGATGTTTTTACCCTAGACAAGGTGGGGGAAAGGATCAAATAAAGAATTTTCACTTGAAGGTGTTGAATTGATCCTATGAGGTGTGAAAATTCTATCACTGCAGCAACTGATTTACTTTTCCTACTTATTTCATCATAACTTATTCATGAAATTACTTCAACAAACATTAAAATAAATATTGCTGCAAATATCACATCGTAATGCAGAAACAAAAATATGCACACATTGACACAATTATTTTGGACTAGTGTCCCCGGAAAAAACCAATGTGGGAAAACCGGTGCAGCAAGGGAGGATTTTATTATTCAACAATTTTCTTGTACAGCAGGGTGCCAAACTGGCTTACCCACAGATAGACAAACTTCTAGCACTTTCCTAAACCCAACGTAGGCCCTACTGATCTCTGCTATAGCCTGAAACCCTTTGTGTCAGCCTACTGAGGCTCTGCGCAGCCTCTCTAGGCTTTTGCGTCACTCCTGCAACCTCTGCGTGGATGACGCAGGCCCTTCTGGCTCTGCGCAGTCTCTGTTGCCTCCGTGTGGCTTCCTCTGGTTCTACGTCTGCCTCTTCTGCGCTGATCTCCCGTCTCTTTGTTCCGTACTTGCTGCCTACTCACTGCTCTCGAGACCACTGGTTCAATTTCTCAGCAAACCCCGCTCTAGAAATTGAACTGATTGGTCTCCCTCAATGTGTTCTCCAAGTGCCCCTCAAGCCTCCTCTTATACGTTTTCTATTGACATCTCAACAGCCGAGATTAAGTCCCTAATCAATGGCTAAGATTAGATCTGGCTTGATCCATGTCTTTTGGACCATTCTAAGTTCTAACACAGATTCATATAAATACACATCAATATTTTATTTTCTCTAAGTTTAGACTTAGGGACTCTGTTAAACACACATGGTGAGCTAGAACAAATAGGAAAGATAAATCATGCAGTTCAATTTTTATTCACAAATGATATACATTTATAGTACATTATGTGACCGTTGGGATTCACATCCCAAGGTCTCTTGGACTGCTTTTGTCCATTCGACTTCCACACTAACCCATTTAGAATTAGGTG
>APFE030496151.1:105186-195252 GCA_000404065.3 Pinus taeda
CTGGAATGCTTAGTGCAATTCCTGGAACTCTTCCAAAGCTGGCAAGAAGCTGGAGTCTTCTGCTAGAGGAAGTGTTCTCAATTTTGTTCCCGGAACTGTTCCAAAACTGGCAAGAAGCTGAAGTCTTCTGCTAGAGGAAGTGTCCCAGATTGCCAACTGAAGGCATGCTCAGGGGCATCTTTGTCTCTGGCTACAACTCTGAAACTGGTGTGGCAAGTTGTGGCTCAAGCTCACTTGATGTGGCTTTGAAGCTTGTAGATGACCATCATTTCCCCCCGTCAGATACAAGGTGAGACGATGGAGAAAACTCAACTGCAAGACTATTCAATATTCTGGAACAAGTTCTAACATGTGTTTGAAATATCTTCTTGGCTGTTAATGCCCATTGCCAAGAAGCGATCCATCCAAGATGAATCTTTGTTCTTGCAGGACGTTTGTTTTTGAAGCATCTCTTTGAAGAATGACTGGTTTTATGACAGTGCTTACATGGATGAAGATCAAAACAGTGATCTTTCAAATGGCCAACTCGATCACAGTGTTGGCATTTCACGATCTGTTGTTGTTGTTGCTGTGGAAGAGGGGCAGAGTCTGGAACTGCTGGAGCTGAACTGTCATAAGGAGCAGGTGAACTGTCACGAATGAAACCAGCACTCTGAAACTGAATGGGCTTGGCATAGTCTGGAATATGAAAGGACAAGTCCTTGTCATATCCAAGACCAGTTCTGTGCTTGTTGTGGACAAGCTGTTTCCAAGGTCTGATGATGGGCTTGGGAAGTGCAGACTGAGTTTCTGCATCTGCATGTACAACTTCTGCTTTATTTGAATGAACAGGAACATTATTGACTTGCTGCTGATGGGTGGTTGTCTCAATGTTCTGAACAAAAACAGGTTCAGAATGATGTCGATTTTGATGTAACTCTTCTTGCTGTAGCTGTGATTCAAGTTGTAAAAAATCTATCTTTTCCTTTGTATTTTGTAGACAGACCTGAATGTCTGTGAGAGAAACTTTGCTGACTTTTAATGTATCATGATTAGAGGAATGTATCAAAGTTTTTAAGAACTCTAATATTTCAGTAATTGTAGCCATTTTTTCTCAATAGAAATGCACCACTAGAAACTTGTTTTGGAGTGAAAATGTACCCTAAATAATCACAATGCTTGCAATAAATAGCAGACAATCTGGTGCATATAATGCAAAATATATTATGCTGACAACAATGTTGGTTAATGCTGATAAGAGTCGTCGTTGAATAAATCGTCGGAATGACCACCCTTCAAAGTTCAGTCACTTACACAGAGCATTCGAATTGGTCAATGCTCATTCATATATACGATCTCCACATCATAGAATGCGCAATTCAAAACCATGACAGCAGGTATGAATCTACGCATCAACAAACCCAAGTTCAGAAAGCTTCAAGTGGGCTTCCGCATAGTCAGCAAAGAAAGTGTCTTCGTCCATATACATCCATGCTCACGAAATTCACCATAAAAATATATGTAAACAGATTTGTTCAACCAATCATTTAAATATATGTAAATAGATCAAAAATACTATTCTAAATCACTCAACAACACGTCACGGAATCAGAACTCCTGAGAAGCAGATCCAATCTCCCCCTCGTCTTTTCCAGATTTCTTAGGCAAAAGAACCTGGTGAATGTTAGGCAGGACTCTGATACTCCAACAATAGATTGAAAATGGTTACAGCACCCAACAACTTTCTCAGCTCCTGATCATTGCGAACAGCAAGCTGAATATGTCTTGGAACTATACAATTCTTGTGAATGGCTGAATTCCTGTAAGAAGGAATTTATCCATTTGCTTTCGATTCCAATATGGAACAATCAGGAAGAATTTAAAAAGGCGGTGCAGAAGCAGTACAAGGAAGAGGGTGGAATAACTGGTCAATAATTTCAATTCATACCATTTTCAAGCCTAAGATTCTTTGCATTTGGTGCAATCAAATTGTGCTAGGTGCTAGTTCTACAATTTTTTTCTTGTATAAGGCGGTGTCTAGAAAATCATACTATTCATACTATTGCCAATACATCTGGAAAATATTGAGGAAATCCTATAAAAGAATCATATGCAATTCCTCAGGTAAGAGGTTGCTCGGGCTGGATTCACCTGAGTAATTTAACATGAAGGAAAGAATACACAGCAGCCGCAACAACAGATACACAATCGCAACCAGCTGCCTGCTCCTCGCCAACAAACTCACGGAGGTGCGACCGAAATTAATCAAAGAGCTGACACTGCTTTCTTACGAAGTCCTCCATGAAAACGCAGACCCAGCCACTGTGAAACTCATAAAAGACCCACAAATTTTTTTTTTGAGCCAAGGCAACAATTACTCATAAAAGGTGAGCATTTTGTTCTCAACACGCTCAACTTTGATCTCGAGATCGAAACCCCTTACAAACACCTCGGGTCTGCCCTCGAAAAGTTCAAAGCTAGCCAGTGGAATTCTCAGTTTACTCAGGTTTCTTGGAACTTTGTGAATGATGGATTGATGACGACGGTATGTCTCCAGTTCAATCCCCGCCAGGTCGCTGGTGCTACCTGTTCAATTATAGATTCAAGAGTATCCATCTGAGACGAGGCGCTCTGGAACACTCCCACCTTTTAAAGATTTATTCAAGCCATTAGAGGCCTCTGCACCAGCAAAAAGAACCCTTTTCCGGAAGAAAGACGAACTTAAACAAAGGAGGCCTTGAGCAGCATAACCTGTAACCAAGCTGAGGAAAGAGATCCGAGACACACAGGACGAACCCGAAGGTTGGGGTTGCAGAAAGCTTCACGAAAAAGCAGAGCCGGTGATTATAACAGCCCGGGACGATTACTTGGAAAGTTTACGAAAATGTAAGGATAAGGTTTAGGGGTGAGGTTCTAGGTAAGTTTCATCCCCACGGAGATAGTGCAGTTTATGCTGCGTTGGTGCGAATGGCACAGGATTTCACATTGCGATCCCCTCTTATCCGAGGGCATGGAAATTTTGGTTCAGTTGATGTTGATCCTTCAGCTGCCATGCGATATACAGAATGCAGACTGTCAAGACAGAGGCGTTATGTCAGGACAGAGGCAGTGCAGCGCTGGAAGGACAGAAGCGGTGGTCAAAACAGCTTGGACAGCGCTGGTCAGGGAATAATGCACAGAGAATAATGGACAGCACTTCTTTTAGGAACATTCATGGGCAGTGTGAATATGGCAGAAATAAAATGGCTCAAATTAATTATGAAGGGCACGCCTGCTCTGATACCATGTTAAACACACATGGTGAGCTAGAACAAATAGGAAAGATAAATCATGCAGTTCAATTTTTATTCACAAATGATATACATTTATAGTACATTATGTGACCGTTGGGATTCACATCCCAAGGTCTCTTGGACTGCTTTTGTCCATTCGACTTCCACACTAACCCATTTAGGATTAGGTGTCCAACAGAGTCCATTAAAAATAGTAATTATTTTAATATCTCCTGATCTATTTAGAATCTACCCAAATCCTTTCTGGGTATTGGAGATCTCATGTGCCCCAACCTCTCCACCAAATTTTGTGGCTAGAGCACATCTGATGCTACCCCAAATCAACACTCCCTCTTAGCAAAAACTGTGCTCTAGCAATACTCCTCACTGAGTATTACTCTGATCATCCGGCATCGGTACCTGTGCTGATGCTAGGCCTCCTTGCCCAACATCCTCTGCACTGCTGCATCCTGTACTGCTACCCATGGTTCTGCCACTACCACTGCTACATCTGTATGACAGCTCCCTCTACATTTGTGCTGCTGCTAGTCCTTTCTCCCAGCACTGCATCCGCACTGCACCTTCCTCTACATCCATGTTGTTGTTGGTCCTTTCTCCCAACACTGCATCTGCACTACAACTCCCTCTGCATCTGTGTTGTTGTTGGTCCTTTCTCCCAACACTGCATCTGCACTGCAACTCCCTCTTCATTCGTGCTGCTAACACACTACCTCTAAAAGGGGTTCTTTACCAACCCCGTCTTTTCCCTGAAGTAGTCAAATTTTGACTTTCCAAGGGCCTTGGTGAGGATATCTGCCACTTGTTCCCCTGTAGGAGTGTAGCTCAATTGTACAGCTCCACGTTGGACACAATCTTTGACAAAGTGACACCAGATATCAATATGCTTTGACCTATCATGAAATACTAGATTCTCAGAGAGTTTGATGCAACTCTGATTATCACACATGATCTTAGTCGCCTCCATATTTCTTCTGAATAGGTTTACCAACAGTTTTCTAAGCCATATGGCCTCACACAAAGTTGTGCTTGTTGCCATATACTCTACCTCAGACGAGCTCAGAGCCACGGACTTTTGTTTCCTACTGCACCAAGAGGTTATTCCTGATCCAATGTTGAAATAGTACCCAGAGGTACTTTTCCGATTCACTGAAATTCCCGCCCAATCTGCATCAGTAAATCCACTCAATCTGATCTCTTTCCCCTTGTTGTCCAAGCACCCATAATCAACAATTCCCTGCAAATACCTGAGAACGTGCTTGATTGCTGCCTAGAGATCCCTCTTTGGTTCTACCATGAACTGACTGAGGGTGTTGACAGCATAGCAAATATCAGGCCTGGTATAAACTAGATACATCAGGGACCCTATGAGTTGTCAGTATAGGTTGGGATCGACATCCTCGTCTTCTGATGCATCAATCTTCTTCCAGTTGGTGATCATTGGCGTAGCCATAGGTCTACAATCTCCCATCTCGAACCTTTTCAGAATTTCTGTAGCATATCTTCCTTGCCCAAGGAAGATTTCTCCTTTCTGTTGCCGAACTTCCAACCCTAGAAAATAGTGCATTCATCCCAGATCAGTCATATCGAACTCTGTGGCTAGATTCTTTTTGCAGTCTTCAATGACTCTGGATGATCCTATCAGGAAGAAATCATCCACATATAATACTAAGATAAGTGGCTCGCTCTCTACGACCAGATCGTAGAGATTCGGATCTGCGTCACTCTTGACAAACCCCATCCTCTGCAAGTAGCCATCTATTCGACCATACCACGCTCTTGGTGCCTGCTTCAACCCATACAAGGCTTTCTTCAGTCTGCATACATGAGACTTCTTCTCATGAGTTTCAAAGCCTTCTGGTTGTTCAATGTATACTTATTCTTCTCTTACCCCATTCAGAAATGTCGTCTTGACATCCATATGATGGATCTCCCATCCCATCTGGGCTGCAAAAGATATCACAGTCCTAATAGATGTATACCTGGCTACGGGGGCGAAGGTTTCCTCATAGTCAATCCCTTCCTTTTGTGCATACCCCTTAGCCACAAACCTGGTTTTGTATTTTTCAATACTGTCGTCCGCAACATATTTGATCTTGTAGATCCATCTTAAACCCACCACAGATCTGTCTTGAGGCCTTGACACCACCTCCCAAACATCGTTTACCATTATGGAGTTATACTCCTCCACCATCGCATCTAGCCAGACCTGATGCTGAGCTGCCTCCTTGAGGCTGGCACGCTCTCCATCCTAAGCTACTAACGCCTGATACCTGTCTGGATGTTTTCGCTCCCTTTTACTGTTCCTTGGCTCTCCAATGAAATTCTCTGCATCATGCAAAATCTGACGAAGCTCCCTGTTGGTTCTTCCTCTGCCAACAAGTGCTTTTGTTTGCTCCTCTTCCTTATCCTGAGAATCTTCCTGATCTGAGGAAGGATTCTTCACTTCCGTTGGTTGAAGAGGCATGACCAACGGATCCTCTTTCGACTGCTCCTTGGAAGGCATTTCGTTATATCTTCTGAAAGCTCTGTCCTCCATGAACTTTACATCTCATCGTACTACTACCTTCCTGCTCCCTGGAAGATAGATCTTGTATGCCTTAGCGTTCTCGTTATATCCTGCCAAATACCCCTTTTCTGCAATCTGATCCAGCGTCTTCCTCTTTTCTTTGGGTATGCAACAATTTGCCAAACTCCCAAATATCCTGAAATGACTAACTTCAAGTGTCTTCCCAGTGAAGACTTTCTCTAGAGTAATCTTGCCCAATGCCCGATGAGGAGTCCTATTCTAAACGTAGACAGTTGTGTTGCATGCTTCTGCCCGCAGGAATTTTGGCATATCCTGATCATACAGCATGGCCCTAGCTGCTTCTACAATAGTCCTGTTTTTCCTTTCTGCCATCCCATTCTGCTCCGGATTGTAGGGAGTTGTCCACTCTCTTCCGATGTCCTCCTTACGCAATAATCAGTGAAGTCCTTATCGACATATTCTCCACCATTATCTAAGCGCAAGACTTTGATTGTCTTACCTGTCAAATTCTCCACTAGAGCCTTGAACTCCTTGAATCGACAGAAAACCTCATCCTTGGTTTTCAAAAAACAGATCCAAGTTTTCCTCAAGTGGTCATCAATGAACGTAAGGAAATACTCAGCACCACTGAGAGCTTTGACGGACATAGGTCCGCAAATATTTGAGTGTATCAATCCTAGTACACTCTTGGCCCTGTGGTTGCTCCTAGGAAATGTCGCCTTGGCATACTTTCCTAGAGCGCATCCCTTGCATACATCATCTCGTTCCATACTCAGATCTAGAACTCCTATTACAGTGCTCCTGAGAATTCTCAGAGCTCCATGGTGCAAGTGACCCATCCTTCTGTGCCATAGTTCGTTCAAGTCTTTGTCCCCATGACTGCCTATTAGTGTCATTGGAGATTCTAGTTGTAATATGTACAACATATTACTTTTGATCCCGATCTGCACTCTCTCTTTCCAGCTCGGGTGTTTGACGTATACCTTTTCCTTGATGAAGTAGACGTCATAGCCCTTGCCTTGTAGTTGTGACATGGAAAGTAAGTTCATCTCCAATCCTGGCACATGCAGCACATTTGTGGCATGGAACTGCTCTCCCGATTCTGTCTGAAAAACTATGGTACCCTTTCCTACTGGAGTACACTTTGCTTTGTTCCCCAAGGTGATCTAAAAGTTCATCTTCTCTTCTCGATATTCTGAGAAACATTCCCTAATTCTCGTCATATGCCACGAGGCTCCACTGTCTATATACCATACTTCTGATGATGCAGCACTAGTCATGCACGTCACTTCTTCTTCCAACCTGGAAGCCAACATAGAGAAATTGAAATCTCTCTCTCTTGTGCAATGTTCTGAAAATCTGCGTGAGTCCCCTGAGGTGGATGCCTCTGCATCGTGGTCTCAACCCATAACTGATTTTCCCTTTCTGTCTCTGATTACTTGCTCTGATACCATGTGAAAATTCTATCACTGAAACAACTGATTTACTTTTCCTACTTATTTCATCATAGGTTATTCATGAAATTACTTCAACAAACATTAAAATAAATACTGCTGCAAATATCACATCATAATGGAGAAACAAAAATATGCACACATTGACACGATTATTTTGGACTAATGTCTCCGGAAAAAAACCCAATGTGGGAAAACCGGTGCAACAAGGGAGGATTTTATTAGTCAATATTTTTCTTGTACAACAGGGTGCCAAACTGGCTTACCCACAGATAAACAAACTTCTAGCACTTTCCTAAACCCAGCGTAGGCCCTACTGACCTCTACTACAGCCTAAAACCCTCTGCATCAGCCTGAAACCCTCTGTGTCAGACTACTGAGGCTCTGCGAAGCCTCTCTGGGCTTCTGCGTCACTCCTGCAGCCTCTGCATGGATGACGCAGGCCCTTCTGACTCTATGCAGTCTCTGTTGCCTTTGTGCGACTTCCTCTGGTTCTGCGTTTGCCTCTTTTGCGTTGATCTCCCATCTCTCTGTTCTGTATGTGCTGCCTCCTGACTGCTCTCCAGACCACTGGTTCAATTTCTCAGCAAACCCCACTCCAGAAATTGAACTAACTGGTCTCCCTCAGTGTGTTCTCCAAGTGCCCCTCAAGCCTCAAACCCCACTCCAGAAATTGAACTAACTGGTCTCCCTCAGTGTGTTCTCCAAGTGCCCCTCAAGCCTCCTCTTATATTTTTTCTGTTGACATCTCAACGACTGAGATTAAGTCCCTAATCAATGACTAAGAATAGATTTGGCTTGATCCATGTCTTTTAGACCATTCTAACACAGATTCATATTAATACACATTAATATTTTATTTTCCCTAAGTTTAGACTTAGGGACTCCATAAAAAATATTAATTATTTTAAAATCTCCTGATCTGTTTAGAATTTGCCCAAATCCTTTCTGGGCATTGGAGATCTCATGTGCCCCAACCTTTCCACCAAATTTCGTGGCTAGAGCACATCCGATGCTACCCCAAATCAACATGAGGTACTAGCCTTGGGGATGCTAGGGCAAAGTTTGATCTCGGAGCTAGGGCTTGGCTTTTCTCCCAACTTCACTGTAGGAAAGGCTTCAAAATTGGAGGAGGCCTTAAGGAGACACCAACGCAAGAGACCCTAGAAGGTCAAACTTTTTGGAGGGATAGTTTGTCGGAAAATGATGCCCTAGGTGACCCAACTTGGCTAGACCTAGGAAAAGGTGAAAAAGATATGATTTTAGGTGACCACCTCTTGGCAGATCAGTGCCTTAGTCTTGGAGAATGGAGTCTATGGTGAATATGAGTGAATGACTTTGGTTCTTGGTCAAGTAGGCCTCAAGAGTACTTCGCTAGCCTTCTAGGTCAAAGAAAAGCAATCATACAGCTTGTATACTTCGATGTGCAAATGAGATGGCTTATTAAGGTCAATTTATTAACAGAATTACCCCTAGGAGATTTCGTTCACATTACATGGCCCATACATTGAGAGATGTTATAATAGAGACAACATTCCACAAATTATAGTAAATGCATGCAGCAATTAGCCCTAAAAATAGCGAAAATCCCAATCCAATGTATATTACAAAGTAAAACAAGAATAACATTAAAAGCATGTACTTACATGTAACAGAATATATCCAACCATCAACAATTGAAAAAAGAGAAGCTCCAAAATAAGATAGACCAATATCCACACATCAAAATTCATCCATAAAGCTCCAATTCATCCTCTCAAAAAAGTGTGAAATTCTCAAGGGAGAGAAAAGATCCAATCCAAAGTGATGATGAGAGAATGAGCTCATCTCACTTGTATTTATACACTAATGAGGAGTTCGAATTAGCCTCCTTGGCCTACATAAGCCCCAAAAATAAAATAATGTTCTAATAATCTCACTTTTGGTGACAAGCCCACCAAACTAGCTCACGAAAGAAAGAATAAGCCTCTCAAGAGGTCAAATAATAATCTATGCATGTCATAGGGCCCTCTAAGAGGCCTAATGAGGTCCATGGATGCCATAATGAAGAGTGGGACCCTCAGAAGGTAATGGGCAAGGGGTTGGCTCCCAATGGGTTGGTTCTCCAAACAATAAACCTGTGGTGTTCCCAATGGATGTGGCGGCACAATAATAACCTCATGGGTCTCCAAGTGAGTTGAAGATGCTTGTACATTGTCTGCAAGGGCTCTGATGATGGTGTAGGGGATGCCACATCGTCCTACAAGTCCTGGGTCAGCTGCCAAGTGCATGATACATCTGTGGGACCGAGTGGGCAATGATGAACCAAGTGCATCGTCCTCGTCCAATGGGAGTATCTTAAGCATCTCTGACCATCCTCGAGGATCCATGGAGTGTTATCTACTGCTGTGGAGGCCCATGGCCCTCAACACACACCCTACATGTGCTAATGTAGCCCTCTGGAGGATTAGGACCCCGTATAGGGAGACCAAACCCAAGATGGAGACCATTTGTAATCCTGCATAAGATCCAACGCAACCCCTAGCCTTCTAGTACAACAAGTCATTAGAGAAATCAAGTAAATGAGCTTACCAATCATGGGCCACAAGTGGGGACTTCATAATGGTTTGCCCTTCCATAATGGACTTCGGGATGTCCCAATGTCTCCTAACTCCTAATGGGGTTAACCAAGTATCCTATTAGGTGGTTTCTAGTTTCTACTTCTAAAGGGGAGGATATGTTCAAGGCACATTGTTCAAAGGGTGGTGGCATGTGATAGATAGGTGAATGAAGTAGGGGATGAGAAGGGGCAACCCTGTGCCACATGTTGGGGTACAAGGGTAGCTAATAAAAGAGAAGCACACACTTGGGTTTATAATGTATAGGAGGGAGCAATCGTGGTGCACGAGGTGCCCGGCCTTGATTTTTCTACCTTTCTTTATATGCCTCTTGCCCTTTTATGATTTTCTTTGATTAACTGCTCAGAGCTCAAGGGGTAAGAGCATGATGCATAGGATATAGCCGTGAATATCCCCTTTTAAGGTAAGGTCATTCATTGCCCACCAAGGGTTGGGACAATCACAGGTTCCTATAAGATGAAGGAGGCTCATAGAACCTGTAGGAACCAGGGCGATGGCCATGATAATGGGGTAGAGCTCATGTATTGGCTTTTTCCCATGTGCTAAATGTGTTTGTCCCAGTCACCTTTTCCATTTTGTGATATATCTTCTTGTTGAATGTGGCCAAGCTTTTGTCTTTCTTTTTAGCTACATCAACCTCTAGGGCATCATTCCAACCCTGACCCATGGTGTGGGCAAGGGGAAGGGACGAGCTAACCCTATGTGGACCCAAGTGGGAGAAATGATTAATGGGGTAATAACAAGTGGAAAGGGGGTAATCTAAGCGGATAAGGGAGCGGGACCACGCAACCAAAATTAGGGTTTCTCATGAAATACGCTCCCTAAAGCCAAATGGTCAGTAAAAAAGATCCCACGGGACTAAAATGCAAGGTTAACATCCAAAAGGCGTATAGGGGACAAGAGCACAAACCTCACCCATTCTTTTCGTCGAATCTCCCCGATTAATCCATGCCCAGAAGTGTCCATGATAAGCAAACTACAATACTCAATTACCAAATGACAAGGCATAACTTTAGGTTCAAGAGGCCCACCTTCAAACATACGATCATGGCGGATGGGCTAGGGAACGCATGGTTGGCTCAGGTGGTGGAGAAATGGCACAATGAGCTAGATTGTGGCTGCAAAGGGCTATTGGCTGCCGATTGAGGACCATCTTGAAGAAAAAAAATCTCTTAGGGATATCACGCACAAAATAGTGGGTAATAGGACTAGGAGAGAGATCTTTGGTCTTGGAAGGATTCAACAACAAGAGTAGAAGTGGTTGCCTCAAAACCATTCCTCTTGGAGGCTAATCTATCCATTTTTACCCATAATTTCTCTTGCACTGGCAATTTTCCCTAAAAGAAACCCTAGTTTGATTAAGCTTCAACTTGAGGGCTTCTTGAAGGTTTCGTGAGCCATTTTCTCGCTAGAATTCATTATTGGAAACCTTTTCTTGGTACCTAGACTTTAGGTCATTCCAATTTCCACGTTATTAATCAAACCCTAGGTCTAGCGTGCGCTAGTTTGGCCTGTCTAAGGGAAGTGAATTTCTTCTTCTTCATTTCTTCAACCTTGTTCCTAAGTGGTGTCATCCTTTAGAAGCCTTTTGTGTCACCTTTTACCTATAAACCTGGAATATCTATTAGCCTTTAGGTGACCTATACACCAAGACTCTTCCCATTGGTGAAAATCCATAAAGAGTAGGTGTAGTAGCTATGTTGACAATGGGCTACTACCTATCATCACTTGGTCTAGTGATTGCCTTTTAGGGTATCCCTCGAAAAGACCTGGTAGATTTTGCGTCAACACAGCCCAAACTCAACGATGTGGATATGACGGTGCCAGTCCTAATAAACCAATTGACAGCAAACCCAAAGGATGGATATGAAATTAGGGGAATGGTGGAGAGTGGTAAGTATGGAAAAGCTATGGAAACACTACTTCAATCCAAGTTTCCCAAGTAGTGCCTTCCTATAACCCTAAGGCCTTAGGGGAAGTCCCACTGGACTAGGGCCAAAAAATAACCTCCCTAGTAAGATGAGAGAACAAGTTTACAGTCGAGAACATTCAATCATCTAGATCACTCCTCAATCCATGTTAGAATGCTCAAAACATTAAGTAAAAGCACATGATTGCAAAATGCTTACTGTGCCTGCCGAGTGGTGACACACCTTCCTTCAAGAAGAATGTTGAATGGTGAGAGGTGTTTGACCAGTGCAAATGGCAAAGGAATATGGAATATAATCATATACTAAACAAAATAGGGCTGTTGGTTGGCTAGCTGTCCCAGGTAGGAGAAACTTCTCCTATGGGGTTACCCACTTTTTGGTGGGTATCAGGTACCATCCCTAAAATCAGGGAAGAACCCAAGGCTTTTCCCCAAGATATATTACCTCAAAAAAATGTTACTTGTAATAATAATAATATAAGTTTAAGTCGTCATTTGCAATATAGCACAGAATTATTTTGGTAGGAAAGAGTTCATTGTTTTATTAATCAAGTATTCTGATCATAGCATTGTAATAAAAGTAACTCTATAGTAAAATGATATTCTTTTATATAGATTTTATATTTTATAAAATAAGAAACATGGGAATAAGATAAGAAGGGTGATGAATCTTTATATATCATCCTTGTAGTTTGCCATTTCTCAATATTTGGTCCATAAGCAATCATATATCAAGACAGTAACATAGCATCTTGTTTTGGATCTATAGACTACAGAATATATGAAAAAATTATATCATGGCCAAAAAAATTATTAGAGACTACTAAGAAAACCAAACTAGGAGACCACGTATGCGTTGTTGACTTAAATATAAACTGACAAAGTACTTTTGACAAATAATTTCTACGTTACCAGCATACCTGTCGATGTAGATTGTTCATCTCAACAATATCATGATCAATAATTCCAAGGCAACCTACAAAATTAGTTTCTCTTAGCATTGAAATGGAAAGATTAAAATAAATTGTAAAAATATAATCCTTCAAACTTTCTTTTTCAATATCCCAACAGAGTTCAGATGATGAGGCTATTTGTCTTACAATGGAAAACCTATCCTTAGCTCATTCAATACACGATCATACATAAAATATACATTAATTCACAATACTTAACAATTAGGACAACATTCCATGTATACTAGATAACATCACATTAAACAGCAGATTACAAAGTGTGCACACACCCTTCAAACTCTCACCAATTGCAAGTACAATTAAAACACTCAACTCTCACGCCTTAGAATCTATAAGGATCTCTTCAATTTCCTCTTCCACTATCTACACAAAATCTTATGTTATGCTTGTTTAGTAGGTCAAGTCTTACAATCTTTCAGCAACCTATAGCTGAACCTCTTTGTGTGATTTCAATTTTCTACGACTTGATCAACGATCCAGCTTGTGGTACACCTAAGCGCACAAAATCCAATCTTGTGGGGCTTCATGTTTTGTAACTTATTGGAGCTTTCAAGGGGCTGAAACTTAACCTTGTATATCTTACTCTTACCTTACAACTTTCTCAATCCTCCTAAAGGAAGGGACTAAGGATCCTTATTAAATGTAACTTAACAACAACGATTTTCCAAAAAAAGCCAGTTGCAACCAGCTGAACTGAAAGCCAAAGCCATTTGCAGTTGTCCCTGAAATTCCAAGTGTCCCTTAAGAGAGGCCCCTTCAATGGGAGTGGGACTACAAAAAGGGAATCAAATTCAACATAAAACCATGCCCAAAAAATTTTGTCAGTGTAACATTTCCAAAAAACATGTTTTTAGATTCCATCAAAATTTTGTCCAACACTCCAATGCAGTTTGACAACATCATGAACAAAAATTTCTTTGGCAATATTTTGTTTTTGGTTGGCAATGAACCAGCTGCTGCTGATGCAAGGCAGGAGATTAAGAGTGCTAAAATCCATCAATTCACGTCATTATATTTCTGCATGGCAGATTAGCCCAGCCAGAAACTAGTATATGGAAAGTTGGTAATTCAATGACAAGCATGAACTTGACCATGGTGAATAAGCCCCTGTTGTTGAGAAATCTAGGGACAGCTTAATTAGGTGATTTCTCTTACTTTGATAATTGCTTGTGATTTTCTTTTACTAAACTTGATTAGCTTCTTGTTTCATTTGATTATTATTGTGTTCTTATCATCAAAAAGTTACCAAACAATGAAGATCAATGAGACAGGAGGACACAAAATGTAGGCTGTAAGCTAGGGCCAAAACCTCTCCTCTTGAGAAGAAAACCAACAAGAATTTTCTTTTCTTATAGAATGTTCAAATGACGAATTCCAAGACCTAAGACCCCTCCAAGACCAAGTCAACCTTTCTTCTTGATGAGCTCTCCTTACACAGCTTACAACAACAGACTTTGACCTTCCAGCAACTTCTCCAACAACTTCGACCCTAGCAACTTTTCCAGCAACTTCTATCCCAGCAATTTCTCTAGTAACTTTGATCTAGTAGTTTCAGAATTTCGTTGCACATGAGAGAGAGAGAGAGACCCAAAAACTTCGACTCTAGCTTCCTCCTTGAACTTCCCTTGCTTTAGGACTTCTTCCTTTTGATATCAAACTTCTCTTCTTGCTTCTTCGTGTGCCTTCGATGTGTGTGTCAAATGAGGTCCAATGCCTCTTATATATAGGCTTTCCAGGGGTACAAATTGCCTCCATGAGACCGACTTGATCTTTCATGTAGGCTGACTTGTTGCAGCTAGGTTAACTTGTCTTAGAGGGTCTTTTATGACTCAAATAAATATCTCTTACATAATACAAGATGCCCAAAGGGGTCTTACATATTACAATGACTCAATTGACTCTTAGACTTTATGACAAAGCCCTAGAAGCACTCAACGGGTGCTTGAGCTATAAATAAAATGACCTTGAGCATGAAACCCATGCTTCAAATAATAATAATTAAATTTATTTTTCTCTTTTCATCAAATACATAAAATCAAGATTACATTAAACATTATTAAGACCGAACCTAGTTACACATTTCAACACTCCCTCTTAACTAGGGAGGTATTCATAATCCATACAAGGTACTTGGACATTCTCATATTGAAGAATTCTCATAAGAAGAGTCAAATTGGAAAGCCATCTCATAAGTTATTTATTCATCTTATTTCAATGCATCTCATCATACCAATCAGCGTTGTCACATAGCAAGGCCTTGACTAAGAGCTCTATCTCTCCACAAGATCATAGCACATTGTTGGCGAGACAATAAGTCATAGACACCATCATCATTGTCTCTAAGGCACAAACCCCATCCGGGTGTTCACAAGGTATGTCTTTTAAGGACCATTCCTGTCTTGGAATAACACATCCTCAAGGAATTTCCTCTTCGACTACTCTTGCCAATTGGATGCCCTACAACATTCTCAAAGAGTATCAGAATCAGTATCAGATGCTTACCCAATCCTATATTCTTTCTTCATAACATGAAGACAAGAATGATGTGTCTATCTCTCCCTCTCAACTAGGAAGGATATACTCATTCCTATAAAAGGAATACACCCAAGCTCCCTCTTAACCAGGGACTTTTCCAAGCTCCCTCTTAATTAGGGACTTGTTTCCAACATCAGCGATCTGCTCTTCGGTGGAGATCATGGTATTATCAAATGCTTGTAGGGATCCTTTCAATATCATGTCATGAACTTCAACTTCTTCATCATAGAGCCTTCATCTTCTAGATCTTCTTCATAGGGCATCGGCCATCTTCTCCATCACTTTCCTTCAATGAACCATAGGGTTGAAACAATAGTTATGTCATACTTCTCTTCATCAGAAAGTGATCTTCTAGTCCACATCTGGCTTTCCTTCATACAGCTACCTCTTCCAAGTCATGTTCCTTTCAGGATCTTCCATCCAATCTCATGAGTACTAGTTGTAGGTGACTTCTACAACTCTCTTTCGGTAGCCATGTTTCAACCAAACCAGATGATTTCTCAAAAATCAAAATGAGCAGTAAATCAAAGTTACCTTTTTTATGATGGCCTTTCGTCATGATACCAGCTTTTAACATACACATCTATGAATCCATCTCCAAAACATACACATTACCAAGGTTCTCTTTTTCTAGCACACAGATCAAGGTCTTCATACCTTCTTCATGGAGATGTCATATCCAATCCTTCTAGTTATCAGATGTTGATTCTTATCTTATCCCATGTGACTATAGATACATCTTTCACAAACTCTTCTTTTACCTTCTTCACATATCAGTTCCTCAGAATCTTCTTTACATGGTTCTTTCAACATAGGAACCATGATTGTCATCCACCTCATATTCCATATGAGTTCATATTATGTTGATTTCATCTTATCAATATGTAGAAGAGTTCAAGGCACATTGTCTACATGCCTTCATAAATCATTCTAATGGAAGAGATTCTTCTTCTTCGGACATGCTCATGAGATAGAGCATTCAACCATGCTATCTGCAACTATATGATGACATGACTTTATCTATCAAATATATACATACCTTTTCCTTCTTTTGGTCATCTAGACTTCTTCCTTCTAGCAACTTCCTTTTCTTGCTTGAAGATGAAAGTACTTCAACCAACTCAACTTGTTGCACATCTTTGTCATCATACCTTACCAGTGGAATGTGGACTAACTGCGAGGTAATTGCTTCTTCGAAGTAGAGGTGAAGCTTCTTATAAATATTCTAGTGGAGGATCTTGATGATCCCCATTCTGCAAATGCTCCTTTCTAATAATGATGATGTATGATGACCTTTCTTTATCTTCTATCTTGCTAGATTACTTTGTCCAACCATATATACTATTACTTCGGTTGTCTTTCCATGCTTTCAATGAAGATACCATGAGCTACTTCCTTTCTATCATGATCATTGCTTTATATAGACTTCAATTTTGGCTATATCATGCTTCAATGATGATGTCATCTCTATCTTAGATATAATGCATCCTATCATACTTGTGATGCTTTCCATCATGACTACTACCTTCTTATAGACAAAGTGAAGGAGGTTATTTCAGTCATAATAAAGGTCTTTCACTTCCTCCTTTGACTTATTTTCAGGTTCTTCCGCTACTTCGGTGATATGGGCTTCATTTTTATCTTTTCTTTTTTTTTTTGTCCTTCTTGAGTTTAAGACAATTCCTTTTGAAATGCCCATATTCATTACATTCATAGCATTAGATCTTTGACATGTCAAGCTTTTTCTTCTTCCAAGGATCAAACTTTCCAAACTCCCCTTTCTTCCTAGCCATGGCAGCATATGCATGAACTTGTTCACTTGATCCAACATCACTCTTTGCCTTCAACCTAGTTTCTTCAATCTTACATAATGATTAAAGATCACTGAATGGACTGGCTTCCTTCTTTCCATAGATTCTTGAAATAAAGTTGCCCCATTCATGAGGTAGTGCATTGAGCACAACGGTGGTCATTTCTTTATCAAACATTATTTCTCCTAGTTCTTGTAGTTGATGTCTTATTTGAGATATCCTCATGAGGTATGGGGCTACTCGTTCTTCCTTTGATACCTTCATAAGTTCAGTCCTCAGTGATATAACTACACCTGCAGTGCTTACAAAAAAGAATTCTACCAACTTACCATAGATTTCTTTTGATTTCTCCAACTTTGCTACATAAGGAATGAGAGAATCCTTGATTGATTCTATGAGAATTATTTGAGCCCTTACTTCTCCTTTCATGTACTTCGATAGTGCTTGAGATTGCTCTTTTGATGATTTGGAGATTGAACCCTTAACATGTTCAATAACTTCATTCTCTATGAGGAACAAATTTATCATCTTCTTCCATGCGAGGTAGTTTGATGACCTAACCAATTTGTTGCTCTCCTTGCAAAATGAAGTCATTTTGATAGTAGATTCAGACATAAGTATAACGATACTTACTTGTCAAGTGAAGATGCTCCTTTGAAGGTGATATCTTCAACTTGATGATGATTTCTTCCTTGATGATATCTTCCTTCTTCAAAGATGACAATACTTCTTCTTCAAGAGGGATGCTTTTCTTCAATGTGAGGGAGATGGCCTTGATTTCTCTGATGATGATGGCAATGCTACTTTTAGCTTCCTTTAAATGATGATTGTAGAATGTGTGAACTTCCCAAGAATGCTTCAAGTGTAGAGTCCTTCTTTGAATAGAGGTAAGGTTTTTGAGGTCTTCTTTTTCTTCGAAGTGTTATTCCTCCTAGATGATATGATCCTTGAGATGAGATGGGTAGTCCTCCTTGATGTTCCTTAGTTCCTTCTTTCACGATGATGTGTTGATTAGTTCTTCTTGATGATCTCCTTGTGCTCGGCCCTTATGTATCCTTCTTAAATTGATGATCTACAAACTACCTCTTCTTGTCTTGTCACCTTAGCTTTGATTCCAGGTTGAGAAATCTAGGGTCAAATTAATTAGGTGATTTCTCTTACTTTGATAACTACTTGTGATGTTCTTTTACTGGTTAGCTTCTTCTTTCATTTGATTATTATTGTGTTCGTTATCATCAAACAACTACCAAACAATGAAGATCAGTGAGACAAGAGGACACAAAATGTAGGCTATATTGAGAAATCAATGCTAGTAGAATTAGGGTTTTGATTCCTCTTTCTTGATAATTACTTGTGAATTATGTTGGCTTCTTTTACTTCTCTTTTATACTATCTTTCATCAAGCAATTACCAAATTATGTGTGTATGAAGATCACAAAAACAAGAGACACAAGATATAGGCACTCAACCAAGGCAAAACCCCTATCTAAGGGAAAACCCAATCAAACCATTTCTTTCAATAGTTTTCACGAGATAAGCCAAGACTCTTTAGCCTAGACACAGACTTTCTCCAACCACCAAGTCAGCCCTTCCTTCTAGTAGCTTCGATCTAGACCTTCGACCTTGTAGCAGCAAAACTTCAATCTATGCAGCAACAGCACTTTGACCCCAGCAACTTCAACCACTGCAACTTCAACCCTACAAATGCAGAATTTTGATCCCTGCAACTCTAGCAATTCAATCCTGCAACTACCTAGTAAATTCGTAGGAGAGAGAGAGAGATAGATAGCCCAAAAACTTTGATCCTAGAATTCTCCTTCTCCTCCTTGCACTTTGCACTTTTTCTGCATTGCTTCTTATGTATATCGAACTTGTTTAGTTGATGAGCAGATAGATCGAACTGCACTTGTATATATAGCCTTTTTGTGGGTCGAATTGCTCCTTTGTAGGCCAACTTCATCAAGCAAGGGCCGACTTGGTGTGGAGATGACAAATTACATATTCGACTCAAAAATCATTCTTTTTACATGATTCAAAAGCCCAAGAAGGGTCTCATAAAATGTACAATGACTCTAATGACTCAATATAAATCCTAGGAGTCCTCAATGGGGACTTTGACTAATAAAATGATGACCCAAGCATGAAACCCATGCTTTAATAAGTCATTGTAATAATTAAAAAAAAAATATTTTTCATTATTTTGATAAGTACATTTCATAATGACTCAAATACAATTATAAAGATCGAACCTAGTTACATTCGTCAACAAGACAGGGCCAAAACCTCTCCTCTTGAGAGGAAAACCCACAAGAATTCTTCTCTTCATATAGAATGTTCAGATGGTGAATTCCAAGACCTAAGACCCTTGACAAAGACCCCTCCAAGACCAAGTCAACCTTCCTTCTTCATGAGCTTTCCTTACACAGCTTGCAACAACAGACTTTGACCTTCCAGCAAATTCGACAGCAACTTCAACCCTAGCAACATTTCAAACAACATCGACCCCAACAACTTTTCCAACAACTTCGACCCCAACAACTTCTCCAGCAACTTCGATCCCAGCAATTTCTCTAGTAACTTCGATCCAGCAGTTTCATAATTTCGTTGCACATGAGAAAGAGAGAAACACAAAAACTTTGACTTTAGCTTCCTCCTTGAACTTTGCTTGCCTTAGGACTCCTTCCTTTTGAGATCAAATTACTTTTGTGCTTCTTCGTGTGTCTTGGATGTGTGTGTCAAATGAGGTCTAGTGTGTCTTATATATAGGCTTTCCAGGGGTACAAATTGCCTCCATGAGGCCAACTTGATCTTTCATGTAGGTCGACTTGTTGCAGCTAGGTTGACTTGTCTTGGAGGGTCTTTTATGACTCAAATAAATTTATTTTACATAATACAAGATGCCCAAAGGGGTCTTACATATTACAATGACTCAATTGACTCCTAGACTTTATGACAAAGCCTTAGAACACTCAATGGGTGCTTGACCTATAACTTAAAAGAACTTGAGCATGAAACCCATGCTTCAAAATAATAATAAAATTTCTTTTTCCCTTTTCATCTAATACATAAAATCATGATTACATTAGACATTATGAAGACCGAACCTAGTTACATATTTCAACACCTATGTCCCAAGCCATTGTGGCAGCCTATGCTAGACATCAGGAAGTGTTCAGGTCTGTCTAAAGATCTCAATAATGATTCAATCCTAGAAAGCCTTCAAATAGGGCAATTTTGGCCCAAAGCAACAATGGATAAAAAAACAACATTTTGCAATCATTAGAATGCCGAAGAACACAGAAGTGGACATTGTTGAGGTGTATACTTTTGGTGAGTTGTCTAAAGGTACCTTGTGTATTACCAACTAATAGTTTCAAAAGATGAGTGAACTCTTTCAAAAGATAGAATTGGATACATGGCTTTAGAGGGTTTTTGTTAACCTTGAAAACTAAGACTTCCACTAGGAGAAGACCTTTTGAGTTGATGTATGGACAGTGGAAAAATTACCCATCAACCTCCAAACTCTAATATTTCATCTCATACAACATTTCACGATAGATAAGAAAGCTTTACAAACAAGAACCAACCAACTTCTATAATTGGATGAGTCTCAATGAAATGGTTTTGATCAAATAATGAAAAATCAAGTTAAAATCAAAGAAACATTTGATCATAAAGCAAAACAAAGACATTTTAAGGAAGGAGATCTCATACTCACATAGGATAAGAGAAGAAAAAGCTAGTTATGCATAAAATGTTTGATAGTCTTTGGCTTGGTCCTTCCAAAATGGAGAGGAAGCCTGGAATTAATAATTTCTATCTAGTGAGCTTTCATGGGGAGTTGTCTTTATTGAAGCTTGTAGTAGATTTGAAAGATCTTCTACATAGACTTGTTATCTTAGCATGTAGGAGATGATTTATTACCTATTTAAGTGTGTGCTTGATGGAGAAAGTGATTTATGTCTTCTTTCCTAAACTAGGAAAAGTACAATTATTAAAGGCAATTAATTATTGTGGACTATTATGTCAATTTCTAAGGATAAATAATTAAATTATTTAATTGACTTAGGAATTATCTCAACCCGTGGTTGCCTAGATCTTCTATAAGGGAGATTAGGGTTAGGGATTTGGGCTTGATGAAGATTATAAATGAAATATTAAGGGAGAGGTGAAGACAAAATAACAACAAGAGAGAGAGAGGTAGCTACTACATTTACGGGAAAGCGATTTTCTCAAAGACGAAGAGCGATTTCTCCAAAGCAAGCAGCTAATCTAGACTAGGGAGAAAGAGGAAGATTGTAAGTCGAAGCATTTTGAGGATGTCGAATTGTTGGAAATTGTAGAGCCAAATTTATGAAGCAAGAAGGACGTCAAATTGTTGGAAAGGCTTGTTACCGCTCAAACTAGTTGTTGATTTGGGGTTGATTTGGGGTAGCATCAGATGTGCTCTAGCCATGAAAATTGGTGGAGAGGCTAAAGCACATGAGATCTCCAAGACCCATAAATGGTTTGGGCAGATTCTAATCGGTTTGGGAGATATTAAAATAATTATTATATTTAATGGAGTTCCTAAGTCTAAACTTAGGAAAAATAAAATATTAATGGGTATTAATATAAAACTGGGTTAGAAGGTTCCAAAAATCATGGATCAAGCCAAAATCTAATCTTAGTCGTTGATTAGAGATTTAATCTCGGCCATTGATGGACCAACGAGAAAAGTATAAGAGGAGGCTTGAGAGTCAATTGGAGAACACACTAGAGTAATCAGTGATTAACATACCTAAACTTAACACCTATAGAATATCCACAGCAGTTTACGGATCAAGCGACATTTACTACAATTCCTCTCACGGTTGCAGAATTTGAGAGAGAGAGTAGAAAGAGGAGAGAGAAAGAGTCACAGGTGCCCTGTTGACTTTTGGACTTCTGGGAAAATTTTATGAGTGCCCCGTACATTGTGGGCCATGGGGTCTTCAGATTCTGCTTGGTACAACCTAGCAGATAACAGAAACCATCTGTCATAAAGTATATTGACAGTGGAAGGATGACCTATGTACTAGACTATTTGATTTTTTGAGGTAATACAATTACAGCTTACAAAAAAAATTGCTACTTCCAAAATGAAGCAGGAGTTGCCCTTTATAAAGAGAGGCTTTGAAATTACACACCCTTACTAAATGATAATGGTTGCATTGCATGCTATACTGTATCTGTGTGTGTTGAATGTCCAAGTGCTGCATTTGCAAGAAAAATCTTTCACTAGTATTATCATTTATGTACCTTTTATAGGTGTGAAAAAAGCATAAATGATGGGAAGTATGATACAACCCCAAAAAACGCATTAACCTCAATTATTATTTAAGTTTACTGTACTGCAGTTTTGAAAATTTGCATATGCAACATCGATAGAATCCTCCCCACAAACTTGTTGAACCATTGTAGGAACAACTCATGATAAGTAATTCTTATAGTGCCATTCCATTTTTTAATTTTTAAATTGTATATTTGGGCATTTTAAACCCAATGGTGACAAGATACCTCCAAACATACTCATTGAGTTTCTAAAGTTGGATGTTGTAATTATTTAATTATTTTTCTTTCTACAGTTCCATGCTATCTTCAAGAAGTTGGAATGCTTGTTATGACATTTTGGAGGCACATCATACATGCATATTGTCCAGAAAAAGTGGCACCAAGTTGAACATTTCTGATTACTAGTGTAGAAAAGCATGGTTCTATGTTCAGATTAATATTGAAAATAGCATATTTTCATTCTTCACTTTAGATGTGTTTTTAGCGAATACCATATTTGTGCAATAGCTTGGTAATTTGTCTTCGGTCTGGATTCTTTTTGCTTTGTCAATACATTATTTTGTTTTCTGGTTGGATTTGTTCTTGCATTACCATGTTCCCCTTTCAGAGGTTCTACAGATTTAATAGTAATATTTCCTATTGTCATTCACACAACATTTCTATTACTGAATGCATCTCCTACATCTTCAAGGAAAATGAAGGCTGAAAATTTGGAGGCAAAGAAACCCTAAAAAGGGGGAAATCATACAGATAGTATTCTAATAGCATTCCTTTCTTTCTATCCATGTATTACTCCTCACTATTTTCTCCACTTTTTTTATCTCAGGGAGAAGCTCACCAATACCACATGCTGCTAGGTATAAGGCAACAGGGGATCCCAATCCCCCAGCTCCTACCAGCAATATTGAAGACTTCAAGAGGTTTGATTGTCCTGTGTACATGGCAAAAAAAAATCATCTGGTTAAACCAAAAGCATAATTGTTTAGTACAACAGCATCATATTTCGATATAATTGATCCCTTCTTTTAGTATGTTCTGATATTCAAATAAATATATAACAGATCAGACTTGAATATATCACATAATCAAGCAATCAAAGAACCAAAAAGAGAAGGAAGAATCCGACCACATGCCTTGAGTCAATAGAAACTTTGATTGGTAACAAGAAAAGATTACCAATTGACCATGATCAAACAGTCCTTTTTTGAAAAGCATGCATCTTAGAAAATCCAAAAAAATGACATAACTGAGATAACCAAGTAGTGCTAGTGTGTCTGCTTTAGCACCAACCTCTAGAGATTCTATATAATTCATATACAGTTCACCCTAGCTTGAAACTTGCACAACTAATTCAACTTTGAAAACACATATTTCTCTAAATCAAAAGTCAAACAGCTTCCTCATTAAAATTGGTCCTGCAATGTCTTCTCCGGATAAAATCCCTTTTAGCCTGATAAGTGTCAATATTTTCCTACCATGCTTCCTACTCATCCACACATCCCCTAAAATTACTACATTCGGAGGGCTTGAGCAAGAGGGTTGCATATTCTGATGAGATCCATCCCCACAATGCCTAGACCACTTTGCATCCCCATAAAACATACTTGACACTGATTAACTACTAACCAGCATGGAACTTAAAATTTGAAAGACACTTGCTTACATATAGCCTTGCACCTTTTATCATTTGTCCTCTATCTCTTAGACCCTGACTTTCTATTAAAAGAATTTTCTCATTAAAAGGAGCTTTGCATCTTCTTCATCCTCGTCTATATTTCTGTTTCAGAAGACGCCTTAGGCACTCCAGCATGCAATTGTCACTAGGTAGTAGCTTTGTTTGGTGTAAATTGAGTTGCCTTGTTTATTGGCATTGCATGTTTAGCATCCAAAGGCCAAGTTACAAATTGCTTGGTTGATTGCATGGAGAGAGGCACCTTTTTTAGCAATGATTCTATGGATGCTTAGGTATGTGAGCCTTTACTTGCGAGTATTATTGACCACATTTTTTCAACAGTCCAAGGAAGCAAAATACAAATATGGGAAGAATTTTTTTCAAGGTTCAAAGACATCGGCCAGCACCAATTGTATCATTGCAAACCCAATTTCTGCAAGTTGTATTGTAAATGATCCTAGTATGACCATTTAATTATGTAACAACACCTAGGTAAGCCTCTGATCTTGGCAACGGATTTCATCCTTGGAAGTTTTTTAACCTCACTAAATTATGTGCGTTTCTAAACACGGATAATCGGCAGAGTTTTTCTTCCAGCTTAAAACCCCAAAGCTAGGGTGGAATCTCTTGACAAAGTCTTAGGTGAGTCCTGGTGTTATATCGAGTCTTTTGTAAAAGTGTGTTCGGAAATAATTTAAGCACATTTGGTTAAATTATTTTATTATAAACACACTTGGTCTATACTAGATAATATTGAGTTGCAGAATCGGGTAAATTATTGAGGGTCTATGTGAAAAGGTGTATTCCCCCTTTAAGGGTTGACTTATTGTAATATCTTGATGTAAAAAATATTTTAGTGCATGATCCCACATATTTAAACACCATGGCTAAAATATTTGAGGGTGGAAAAATTATTAATCCCCTCTAGTGTCAATTAATTAATTTTTTTGGCTAAATTAAATTAAAATCTTAAGCCAGAAAATTAATAAAATTTGAATCAAAAACAATTATAGATAAATTATTTTCTCTCCGAGTGGAAAATAATCAAAAAATTTGTGGGTCAAAGAAAAGTCAATTTTCAGAGGTCCCGCACCAAGGGAAAAATGGATATTTTACGAAAATTTGAGCCCTTGGACCTTGGTGGTTAAGTCAAAGTCAAATTTTTGAGGAAATTAATCCAAAATATTAATTTTTGGATTAATTAAAAGTGGGTTTTAAGAAAAATTCGAATGTTTCCTCAACATTAAAAATTCGACGGTGGAGTTATTCGCGTCCACATGGGGTAGCTCAAGCGGCAATGGCCGTGGAAATGAAGTCTCACCGAACGGGAAGTCTTGGGTTCAAATCTTGGGCTACCCTTCCCCTGTTGAGGGGTACTTAATGGACATGTAAATCGGAGAGTGTCCCGCCCCAGCCTACAAAAAAAAAAAAAAATTCGACGGTGGAGATTAAAAAATGATCAAATTATTTTCAATGGTCAAAATTATTTTGACAAGGATCAAGCCAACTAGTCGTTATTTTCCACTTGAATGGGTTTCTCTATATTTAGAAAGTCATTTATCTTCTATTGAATATCTTTGGACGATGTAATTCTTGAAGGTTGGTATTGAGTTGTTGTTCTGCTGGGAACATTTTGTATCCTAATAGAAAGACTTTGGGGTTCAGTTCGTGGTGTTTTTCTTCCACTGATCTGTGGTATGTGTTAGTTATCTGTGAACCTATTTTGAGTTGAATATTGATAAATAATTGTTATTTCATTTGTCGATGATAATAACATTCTATTGATATATCCTATCTTAGGTGATCTAATTCACTATATGATCTAACAATTTTATTGAGAATATAATAGAGATTTACAGGTACGCTAGCCCTTGGGCTTCAAGTTCACAGACTGTGGGAAAGAGATGACTATGTTTGGGCTTCAATATTTCTTTATGGTATTTGATGTTGCAGGAAGGTTTCAGCCAATATTTATTTTTCGAAATTTGCTCATCCGTTGTTATTTATCCAAAATTATGTTCTCCAAAAATTTAAATTTTGTAAATAATTTGTAAATTATTTCTAGCCCATTTGTTTTGCAGCGCTTGGGATTTTAAAATTTTTGGGGTTGTATTTTTGTATATATATATTTGGGTTTTGGTATTCTTTGATTCATTTGTGCAACTGAATTTAAAGTTAATCAAAGAATTTTTTTGGGGTTTTACGCCAGATCTAGGCCTAGGAAGGCAAGATCTAGCCTCCAAGCTAAACGTCCAACCCAAGAAGGAAGTCGTCCAGCTTTTCTGCAGCGAATTTGTGGAGAATTTTTTATTTGCAAGCGTTTCGAAATTTTTTGGGGCTAAGGCCTAGTCGTCCAGCGTTTTTCTCTTGGCCATGAGCCCTAGAGGGCTTTTAGGCCCTTGGCCCCCTTATTTCCCCTAGCCACAGGCTTAAAGCGGTCTCAACCCCCCTCTGGGGCAGCCTTCCAACCCTCTAAAGGCCTCAGCCCCCCTCCCCTCCTTCCTCCTTGTCATGGCCTCTAGGAGGCCTTTCTCCCTCTTGACCTCCCTTTTGGCCTTAGTCGCAGCCCCTTAAGGGTTGTTCCCTTGGCTGCTAACCCTTCTAAGGCTCTTTCACCCCTAGCGTCAACCTTTCTATGCTTGACATTAGCCCTTGTGGGCTTGTCTCCCCTTGTCGTGACCTTTTTCGGGCCTTCATTGACTTTGTTTGGCCTTTCTAGCCCTTCATTTGTCATTTTTAGCCCTAGTCTTGGGGTTTTCTAGCCTTCTAGCCCTTGCCCTAGCCTTGTCTTCAGTCATTGATTTGATTTTTATCTCTAACAACAGTATATTGAAAGCCCTACCATATTTTTTATAAGCCAGTTGATTTGAGTGCATATAAGCGGTTTTTTGGTGGATTAATTGGTTAGTTTCAGATCTGATATGTTTGCTACAATGACCTAAAAACACTTGCAACAGTGATTAAATTTCATAACAGTGGCATTATAACTCATTGGTAATCATATTTCATCATTACATTGTCACTTGCACTTATTGGGCTTGCATCTCTATGCATATTTGACCATAATCGATCCCAACTCGTTAAGGTGTCTCGTCCATTAATGACTTGAATGAAGACATCCCACTGCTTCGTAAATCCATTCAGGGCTATACACAACATCTCATCATCATCTATTTTATCTCCCTCTGCAATTAACTCATCCTTTACCAGCCTAAGCCTGGTGAAGTAACTTGTAACGTCTTCACCCTTGCTCATCTTGGTATTCCTCAGCTTTTCTCTAAGAAGTAGCTTCCTATTAGTGGTAGCATCCTCGAACAATTTCAAAATTGTGTCCCACATTTTCTTTGTTGTATCCAACTCAACAATATGTGGAACTATATGGTCCTTGACTCCATCAAGGATTATCCTCCTTGTTTTGGCATCTTCCTTCTTGTATCTTCCTCAGCTTTTCTCTAAGAAGTAGCTTCCTATTAGTGGTAGCATCCTCGAACAATTTCAAAATTGTGTCCCACATTTTCTTTGTTGTATCCAACTCAACAATATGTGGAACTATATGGTCCTTGACTCCATCAAGGATTATCCTCCTTGTTTTGGCATCTTCCTTCTTGTATCTTGTAAGTTGTGCAAGATCCGTTGGTACAGCTATCACACTGTTCGCATACTCTTTGAGACCATTTTCTTCCAACAACAAGGTAATTTTGGCTTTCCACACACCAAAATTTGAGGCTTCATCCAATTTGTCATGATCTCTCAAACCTGTTGAGGCCATTTCACAAAACCTCAGAAATATAGCAAAACCCAAATAAACTGAAGAATACAAACTAGGTTTTAAACCCTCAGCTTTTCTCTTCCTGTGTTGGGCAGAGCCTTCTTCTACCCTCATATCAACTTGATACCATGTAAGATAAGATAAGATAAGATAATTTTATTATTGTCCAACAAATGACCATAAGAGGTCAACGGGACTGTTGGATACAATGATTACATCATGCCAAGCCGGTGGACCAAACAGTACCCTTTAACATTTCTTTTAAAAAGCAGAAAATACATCTACAATCTAAGTAAATGTAAATGTAGAAGCTAGAAGCTCTCAAACTCGAAACAAAGCACTGCGATGGGGCAAAGAAGGAGAAGAAAGGGCAGGGTTCTCTTATCCAAATCCTACTCCTAACATCCAAGGTCTAGAAAAGAAAATTGAGAGAAGCATGTCAAAGTTTGTTGTCCTGTGGGCATACTGGGCTGTCGCCTAGAGGTTCTAGGGCACCTCCCAGGGGTGGATCCAATCCTGGAGCACTGGTGCAGTCTGGTGGGTCGGCCCCCCCGGGACCGCACTGATCTGGTCTTTGTGTCTATGGGTAGGTCAATGGTTCTTTTGGTGCCCCGCCCTGATGGTAGCACCCTAAAGAACTCTGTGATCTTCTGTGTGGTGTCCGATCTGGTGGGGGGCTGGAGAAAACGGCCCTAAAATCTAAAGGCGTCCTGGAGATAAAGTGCAAGGCATCTCAGATCATCATATTTGAGGAAGTTGGTCAAAGTCTGAGAAGACCTGAAGAGACAATGGAAACAACCTCGAATCTCGTAGTAAGCAGGGCATCCGAAGATGAAGTGTGTCTCTGTCTCTATCTCCTATAAGTGACAGAGTTGGCAAATCCTATCTGCCCTATCGATGTGGTGATCTGTCTCCACCCAAAATCTGCGAGACCCAACTCTGAACTGCTTGAGGGGGATTCTAAGGGCATGCATCCAATGCTGGAACATGTACTAGGGTCTGATGATGAGCCCATCCCTGATTTCCAAGCAATGCTTCGCGTAGAAGGCCATTTTTGTACGCAACCCATTGGGAGGATTAGTCCATGTAATTTGAATGTATAGTCTGTAAATATCCTCCTCAATGATTTTATTCAGCTCTTGCTAATTGGGGAGGAGGTGGCCTGGGGCATTCAGAGAGTACTGAAAAGGAGGGAGATGGTCAATCTGGATTCCTGAAGCCTGCAGAAGCTTTGTCACACCGGTGTACCAACATTTGGATCAGCCTATCTGCATATGGGTGATATTCTCCGAGGAGCAATATGTTAAATATGGGTATCTATCATGACCCTTCCCCGTGTCTGCTAGGCCTCAAAGTCTGTGCAGGAGTGACACTAACTTGAATATCACCTCTAGGTGGAAAGGTTGAGCCCCGAACTCTACTAGAATGATGTGCTGAGGAGCTGTCTGCTTGCACCTAATGAAACGGCGGAAAAGGAGGGTCTGGACCCGCTCCACTGAGGCCCAATTTGACTCTAGGAGAGAGGGACCCCAAATCTCTGATCCGTAAAGCACTGTGGGGCGAATCAAAGTGTCCATGATGCTGAGTTTGGACGAGATGTCCTGGAAATGGTGTTGAAAACGCTGCCTCTCCAGAAGGGCTAGGGAGCCATACCCTTTGTTGATCCGAGGCTAAAGGGTTGGCTGCAAGCTGAAGCGAGGCCCTGAGAACTAAACCCCTAAATATGTATAGGTGTTGACAATCTCGATCTCTTCTCATTTAAATAGGAACTGGAAGTCCAAGGTTTTCTTGACTCCATTGAAGACAATCACTTTGGTTTTACCCAAGTTCACAGTTAGATGCCTCCGGTCACAAAAAGTTGCGAGAGCATCCAGCTGTCTCTGAAGGCCTTCTTGGGAGGAGGCAATAAGGGCAATATCATCTGCAAGGAGGAGGATGGAAATCAGGACCTGGTGAAGAAGACACCCATCTGTATCCTGGATATGTTCCTGGAGGAAGGACTCAAGCTCATCGATATAGACCCCGAATAAAGTAGGAGAAAGGGGGCATCCTTGCTTGACTCCAATAGTGCTTCGGATGAAATCCGACATTCCTCCGACTATGCGGAGACGACCAAGGACGGCCTCATAAAGGCACATGATCGCTGTCAGGAGAGTCGAGGAAATGCCAACCTCTCTTAGCCTCTGGAAAAGATCATCCCTCAGGACTGAGTCAAAGGCCTTCCGGAAGTCTACAAAGAAGCAATATACTTTAGAGGATCAATGCCTATCCTCCTCGATCACCACATGAAGAGTAAGGATGTGGTCGATCGTCTGGTGGTCTGAGCAAAATCCTGCTTGGCCCTTGGCCCTAAGTTGTCTCTGCTCAAGGAAATGGGAGAGTGTCCTGTGGAGTGTTGTAGCATATAGTTTGGAGAATGTGCACCCAACCATGATTGTCCTATAGTTGTTGGGGTCAGAAGTAGGCCCTAACTTGTGGATCGGGTAGATAATGTGGTGTGACCAACCATCCAAAAATCCATCCCAAACCACCTGGTTGAAGAGGTCCACCAAATATCCTACGAGGGGGCGAAGTCCAAGCTTGAAGAATTCTGCCTGGAAGCCTTCTTCGTCTGCTGCCCTGCTGCTATTCATTGTCCATATTGCCTCTCTGATATCTTTGTCGGAGAAAAGGTGGCAGGAGGTGGAGGGGAAGTAACATGAATCCGAGGCTGCCCAAGAATGTCATACAGTTGGGAGGTGTGAGAGAACATTGAGGCAGGATCAAGGTCGACTAGGTTAGGTGAGCGCCGGGAAAGGATGGTCCCCCAAAAATATTTAGGGGAGCGAAGGAGGAGAGTAGAAAGAACCTGTCACCTATGGGCAATGAAAAGTCGCTTCTTGCAGCGAAGGAGGCGACGATAGGCTGAACAGAGATCTGGGTATGTTGGTAAGGAGTTCCGGAATGCGTGTCGGAGGTCTTGATGCATAGACTTGCATTCCTGGTCATACCATTTATTCATAGGGCAATTTCCCTATTTGCGGGAGGTGGTGGCGGTACGGGTAGAATGGGGGAAGGATTGGAGCGCAGCTTCCCAGATTGCATATGAGAGGCACTGGTATTTGTCCTTGGCGGAGCTAAGAGAGGCAAACTGGGACTCCGATGGGAGTGTCTGTCTTAGGATAGAGGAGAAGAGATCAGGGTCACCCTCCTCAAATCGAAAGGTGGTCCTGGGAGGGCTGCGAGGAAGAGTAGGGGCTGGATTTGGGAGGTTAAACTGCAGAGAGAGTAAGAGAAGTGCATGATCTACGAGAGGGATGGGGGTGATCGAGAAAGTTTTGATGTAACGGAGGAGATCTGGGTTTACAATAGCGTAGTCAACCACACTTGCTCCGCCTCCAAATGGTCTGCAGGTAAAGAAGTGCGAGGATGGGAAGCATAGTAGGCCATTCAGAATTACCAACTCATGAGATTCTCCCAACTGTAGTAGATATCTCCCATAGGCTGTGGTGGGTCCCAAGTAATCCTCGGAGGTCCGGTGCATGTTGATCATGGTCGGGTCAATCCCCCGAGTGCAAAATACATCCTCTGTCCGGTCGTGCATATGCGTCTGGAGGCCTTTGGTCCAGGCATTAAAGTCCCCCGTGAGAATGACGTCCCCTAATGCCGAAAACCTGGTGATGTCAGAGTACAGGTCTATAAAAGGGTCTCCGTCTGAGCTATTATGAATAGCGTAGGAAGACGAGATAGGTGGGAAGTAACAGACTGCGACATAAATGTGAAATATTAATATTGTTGTAGTTACTGGTTATTATTCATTTATCTGAAAATATTATGTGATGTCCCCTAATGCCGAAAACCTGGTGATGTCAGAGTACAGGTCTATAAAAGGGTCTCCGTCTGAGCTATTATGAATAGCGTAGGAAGACGAGATAGGTGGGAAGTAACAAACTGCGACATAAATGTGAAATATTAATATTGTTGTAGTTACTGGTTATTATTCATTTATCTGAAAATATTATGTCTTCTGCAATTTATTTCTAGCAAATATTGAATAAAACATTATTGCAACTTCACAGAAAATTAAATCACAAGCACTGAGAAAATATTGCACACACAAAATAATGAACATCGATAATTTTTGACAAATGTCCCTAGAAAAACCCTGAAGGGAAAACCAACGCAACAGATGAGGATTTTTATTATTCTTCTAACAAAATCTTTGATTGAAATTTTACAACTGCTTGCCATAATATTGGCAAAGCTCTGATAATTTATTTTCTCCAGCTACCAGAGCATAAAAATACCTAGAAGGAACTCAGCCTCCCTTTGCAAGATAACTTGGCCCTCTCGAGATAATTCGACCTCCCTCTGCAAGTGTGTACAACCTCACACGTGTGGCCCTGGCTAAAGGAAATTTGGCCTCTGGCAAACTCGGCCTCCTCCAACAACAAAACTCGATTTGACCTTTCAGCATTCCCTGAAAGAAATCATGCTCAGAAACTGCCTCTTTCTCCCACATGTGTGAATACAAACTCGGCCTCTATAAACCCTTACGCACCAGAAAAATCTCGGCCTCATGCAAAGTCTAGACAAATCGAGTTGGCAATTTTCTTGTATGGATCTCAGAAACTGGAATAACCTCATGAAGAAATTCTCTCTGGAAATCTTCTACTCAATCACTATTGGTTCCTCATTGTTTGGTATCCTCTACGCTATCACTACACCCTTGCTCTCACTACAAATATGTGTCTCGAATGTGTTCTCGAAATGTTCATCGATCTCATCTTATAATCTCTCCTTGAGAAATCAACGGCCACGATCTAATTCCAATCGATGGCTAAGATCATCTTGACTTCTTAAAATGACTTTTCTAGAAGTCACTAGAGGAAAATCGATTTACCTCCATTAGTCCCAATTAATTAAGCCATTTCGCTAACTTAGACTTAGGAAAATTAATGAATTGGCTAATTAGATCTAATCAAGGCAATTTTCCTTAGAAACTTTATCTGGGTATTGGAGAAAATTAATCCACTATGTTCTTTAGTCTCATAGATACCATCTAATACTAGAACCCCTTGTCCAGACTCCAAGCTACATAAATTAACAGTATGGACTTATATCCTCATTTTATTTTATCCTCCCTCAACAATTATATACAATGGAGGAGAGATATCTTGTATTCATTAACATCATTGTGTTATATTTTTTTCCTTGTCTTGGGAACAATAGGATTCATGAGGAAACCTTAGGAGAGAGACATCTACTAGGGAGCAAGACGTTCAGGTTCATGAGGACACCCTACAAGAGAGAGAAGTCTTATAGGAAGCAAGACACTAGGGTTCATGAGTAACTACTAGGAGCTAGATGCTAGGGTTCATGAGGGAATCTTAGGAGACAATAAGGGGAAAGATATAAAGGCACATCTTAGATGTTCATGGAGATGTTGTTCCTGTGTGATGCTAGGATTTTCTCTTGCAATGCTAGGGTTTGTGTTATGCATGTAAACCCTATAGAAGAACATGATGTTGAAGATGATAACGGTTATTATAGCTCTTGGTGTAGCACTAAGGTTTTCTACCCTCATAGAAGACATGGAGTGGAGCTAAAACATTGCATGATTTTGGAGCCATGTTCTTGTGGGATGTAAGCCTAAGGCAAGATCATAGAGAGACTAGCTTGATGAGTCTTGAATTTAGTGATGCCTTGTTGGCTTGAGGGGGCCTGACCTAGGTTCAACATTAATTAGCCAAACAAATCCCTGGCCCTTTCAGCATCAGCCTGCAGAGCACAAACCGAAGTCTCACCCAGAGCAGTATGGGGGGATGTTGGAACCAAGTTTCCGCAACCTGAGATGGTTGTGACGTCGTTTGATTTCTTCTATCTTTGCCTTTGCGTAGGTGATCCTGTTCTAGGGCTTGTAAGACAAACCCTCTATTCCAGCTTTCAATACCTTCACGAAAGTATATGATCGACCTTCGCGCAACCCTAACCTGGGGCTCAAGTACTTTCGCGTTGTTATGGCAGCGTGTCATGCAGATTCCTCAATTACCCTAAGTGACTTGCTTATCTTATCAAATACTTAAATTTATCACCGCGCAAGCAGATATTCGTAATTGCGTTCAATTATTCAATGTAGCGGCATTCATTCGCACATCATATAAGCGTAATAAAGGAAAGTCATACATAAAATATCCAAACGCATCAATAGAACAAAGACACGAAAATTACAGAATAACTCCTTTTATTAATATCTTACAAGTGTTTACAGACTCTGTCCACCCTGCGCACACAGTTGCAGGGGTCTGCGCGCTCAGCTACGAACTTCTACCCTAGGCCTCTGCGCACTCAACTGCAAAGCCTCTACCTACACTACAACCCAAGGGTTAGACTTCTTGCTCTAAAGCTATGACTCTTTTACATGTTGTGTCTCTCAAACTACTTAGAGCTTAGCTCTTTTTATACAATCTCATGGTCCATGGACCATAGGTACATCTCTTACAACCGACTTTACTTTACAAAACTAAGGGTGGACTACCCTTTATGACACATAACACCTTCGCGCTCCGCGAACACAAAATGCGGAGTCTTTACAGTAATGTTACAAAAACTGACTTAAACATGGGCTCTTAGCCCCAAAATTGCCCTTAGGGGATCCCGCTTCCAACAAGCCCCCAACACAAACATTGTGACTCGCCCTCGAGTCACTCGGTAGGCGCGGAGATCTTTGCGCGAAGCTCATCCAGCTCGACCTTGATGACCGCAACTTCGGTTGTGCACTAAGTTGCTGCCTGCTTCGCATCTTCAACCGTTTTCTCGATCACTGCCCCTGCGCTGTCAGCGTGAAGCTGTTGTTGTGTCACTTGTAGAGTCGCAAGCTTGCCTACAATGTTTCCTTTGACTGCGTAAGCTTCCTCTAGCCAGGGCTTTAGTCACGCCTTTAGCACTGCTTCCTTGTGCAGCGCTGCCTCCACCTATTCCTTCAGCTGCTTAGCTTCCTGCAACTTGGCTAACCTTTGTGTCGGCGCGACAGATCGCGTTGTGCCCTTAACTTCGTCATAGCGTTGTTGGAGTTCGTGCACTGCAGTTTCTAGCCTTTGGATGTTTGGGTCCTCCTGCAAGCCAGTCAGGACATCAAACGATTGTTCGAACAACTGTGTGCAATCTGCTACTGCACTCTCCACTGCCGCAACTGCTTCTGTGACAGCAGTCGCCCGCTATTCCTTTACCTCTGGCAGTGTTGAAGGTTGAGCCCTCAACTAGAGCTCTGTAATCTGCAGGTTCAGCTCCAACTAAACCCGCGCCATCTTTATCCAAGTGTCGCGCACCCCTGTGGCCAATTTGCAGATGCGGACCTTGACTGGCTCCTCCTCCGGAATGACCAATTCCGGGACCATTCTGCATGCCTCCTCCACGACTTGTAGGATCTTCTTGTTCTGGCTGGTCACCTCGGCCTCAGTGGTGATGGCAGCATTCCTTTGCAAGGCCATCTACTTGCTGTTTATCTTCTGTTCACTTATCACCTGAAGGGCGCGATGCTCACGGGCCCTCAACTCTACAATGACTCCATCCTGCAAGAGGTGGAGTGCTTCGCACAGAAGCACTACCAGGTTCAATCCCACTCCCTTCAAGACGCTGACATTGGACCTGTCAGCCTCATTTTCTATTGTCAAAGCTCCATCCAGTAGCACTAGCGCACTGGAAGCCTTCGTGCGCAGCATATCAACAGCCTCTGATGTGCCGATAGCCAAGCTGGTAGACACCATACCAACTAGCTACGCGCGGGTTTGCAACTCCTGCAGTCTTGTCTGGATGGCCCCTAGGATGATCTACTGCTTCTTTTTTAATTGTTGCAAGGCCTCTGTAGTGACATCTCGCACTGTGTCACCGATGTCATATACGTCACCCTCCGTTAGTGTGATAGGGTCCAGCGAGGTCTTGGTTGCCTTGGATTTCTTTCTGGACCCTCCCTTCTCCAGCTCTCTCGGGCGCTTAATGCTGTCGGATGTCTCTTGAGGGTCCACGCTGTGTTGCTCTGTGTCCTCCTCTTTAGTTTCAGGTGAAGGCGATCGTGCGCCTTTGTCAGAGCCCCACTCTGTGCCACCTATCTGTTTTCCTGCCTCCTTTCCTATCTGTTCCGCCTGGGCCTTCTCAGTGGCCTCCTTTTTCCTCTTTTCGACCAGCTGTGCCATCTTCAGCTTGGCCTCTTCCTTCTTCTTTTGTGCGGCGGACTTGCCTCCACCCACCGCCAAGTCCGTCGAGGTGCGCCACTCCGCTAGCCATTTATCCAACATCGCATCAATGGCATCATCTGTGGCTAGGAACGGAAAATTGTACCACTTCTGTGCAGGTTCCTTCCACACCTGAACGAAATCCGATGAAAATCAGCGTTAAACTCAACATAGCTCTGTAGGTTAGCATATACGTGAACGACAATAACGGCTTGCGATTGATAGCCATCCTGATATTCATTTCCATCAAGATCCAAAAGATCTTGCTATCTCGAACATGCTTCGCGTCCTTGGCTGCCCACAACGAAGCATACTTCGCTGCTTCAGGAAGGTCTAGTGCAACCTAGGGGAATTGGCTCTCCTCTGGTAGCTCCCACGCTACGAGCACGATCGATAGCAAGACCCACGCGAAGTGGAAGGTCTTGCTTTGCTCTTGCGCTTCACGGTAGTTCGCCAGGAACTCTCCACGAAGGTAGTCTGACCAGTTAAACTGGACTCCTTCCGCGCACTGCTGTGTGAGCGCGACGACAGGCACCGGTACCTCATCAGCGCAGCACTTCTGCATCACCTTCCCTACAAGGATATGTGTCGCCACCTTCACAGCAAGGTCGCAAATGCTGGAGATAGCATGCCCGCGTGGCTTCTTCACTGGTTTGAACTTCTCTTTCATCGATTCTGCGAGTGCCAGCTCGCCACCCTTGTCGCCAAAGATCATAGCTGGATTTTCGCCTGTATACGGCAAGTGCATTATGCGATGAATCAACATATCATGGGTATCGTCTCCTCCAGCCCTAGACACCCATCATGCACCAAGCACAACAGCTGCTTGATGATTAAAACTGTCACGGGGATGCGGTTATAGTGCGGCACCCAAAGCAGGTTGAGTAATCATGCCTTCTCTACTCCTCTGAGCCACTTCTGCGGCTCCAATGCAGTCATCCCCGTATTTGTGTCTATGATGCGGCACATCAACTATTCGGTCGCCAAGTGTGGAAACTTCTCATGGTCCGCCAAGTCCCAGTGTTCGAGCTTCAAAATCGGCACCCGTGCCAAACACGGACCGTCGAAAGTGATTTCATCTCGTAGCAGAGGGGTTTGCAAGGGAGTCTTACTTGCATCAATGTCCTTTGGGACCTTGGACTTAGGTTTGCGCGAAGGGACGTACTCCGACAATCGTGTAATAGGGTCCGCACCCTAGGCTTCAACCTCCTCTATTTCCACTCCCACATCCTCATCATCTATGGGGATGTCTTCAATATCCACCTCTTCTTCTTCTAGGTTTATAGCTTTGCCTTTCTCCTGGGCAGTGGGCTTTCGTGGGCTTTGTCTTGGCAACATACGCACTGGTATGGCAGGCTGCTTGCCCTTCTTCTCTTTCATGGTCTCCTTGGTCGGGGTTGGCTTCAGTCTCGGCATTATCGGGGATTTAGGGACCTCCACCAATACTTCGGCTACTTCCAAGGCAGCTACTTCGGCCTCTCTTTCCATTCCCTGTGCTGGCTCCTCTACTACTTGCTATGTATTGATAAATTCTGGGGGCGCGGACATGATCTTCCGCAAGAATTCCTGTGTGTCCACCGGCAAAGTCGCAAATACCCTAGAAACTATCAGAAGCTCATATTGCTCACGATCTATAGGTGCTTAAGAGCTCAACCACTAAATACTCAAAATGCCAAGTGTTTTTCGTTGAGCAGCCACTTGTAATTTATAGGGCAATTTGAATTCCAATTTGACCGTTCCCTCCGAAATCGGTTCATTAATGCTGGATTGGCAGCATATTTTCAAGGATCTAAGCCATAAATTTCGTCTTAAATGTCGGTCGCCCGCTCCATTTGGCCTCACTTTTGTCATCTTTTCATGAACAGTGACTTTAACAGCCACTTTCCAGCCGACCTGCGCGATTTCTCCCTGGGTAGCACAGCTCCCTTCGCTTTGCCGCAGGCTCAGTGACACATCCTTGCTTCACACCATATTCCCATAGTGCAGTTCCCCCACCCGGCCAGTGTAGTTTATAATCCTGCGCCTCCTTTCAGCTGCCTGGAGCGCTAAGACTGTGCTACTTTCATTTAGTCACATGGCCAGACCATCGATGTATGGCTTCAGGCGACTACCATTCACCTTTCCTGGGAAGGGTTCTCCATTTAACTTGACCAGTTGTACCGCTCCTCCATCGGTAATCTCCTTAATAACATAAGGCCCCAACCAGTGCATCCTGAATTCCCCTGGAAATTTATCAAACTTATTATCATATAACAAAACCAAGTCATTTACCTTAAATATGCACAACTTGATGTGTCGATCATGCCATGCCTTCTCGCGCTGCTTTTGGACCTACTGGTGAAATCCAGCCAAAAAAATTTCTTCTTCGAGCTCATCCAGCTGCGCAAGCCTCTCTTCCAGGGCTCCACAATCTGTCATACCTGTGAGCGCTACTATGCACAGACTAGGCACGATGTATTCCATAGGCATTACGGCTTCCACACCATAGACAAGCCTAAAAGGGGTTTGTCGCGTCAACTTCTTGCATGTCATTCGATAAGTCCACAATATTGTAGGTATGTGTAGATCCCAATCACTTCGCTGAGCATTGCAAACCTTGGTTGGCGCATTTTCAAGCACTTGGTTGAACGCCTCCACTGTCCCGTTAACCTGCGGGTGATAAGGTGTGCTCTTCTGGTGATATACCTAAAATTTCTTCATTAGTACGCTGATCGTCTCATTCAGGAAGTGTGTACCACGATCACTCATCGAGATCCTTGGACATCCAAATCTCGTCAGTACATGCTCAAATAGGAACTTCGCGGCCGTCGCGCCCGTGCAATCCTTCACCAACTACGCTTTTGCCCAACGAGTCAAATACTTCATCGCAGTGATGCTCCTGTCTTCCCTTGTGGCTGAATGAGTCCTATAAAATCTATTGCCCACTTCTCGAAGGGTTGCAACGTCATTTGTGGGTTCAAAGGCATTTCATCCCTCCGTGATGGCCTACCCGTTCTTTGATATACATCACACGCCTTGCAATATGCTTTTGAATCCTGATGAAGGGTTGGCCACCACAACCCTCCGCGTAGAATCTTTTGCGCGGTTGCTCTCCCTGCATAATGTCCTCCGGCGGCGCCCCCATGAGCATCCGCGAGGATGTTGCTTCATTCGAACTCAAGTACATACCGTCGCAATATCTCATCAGTCCCCATCTTGTATAGATGCCCAGCAATGATAGAGAAATTTGCCACGCGCACCACTAATTCCTTCTTTTGCTGGACAGAGTATCCTTCTGACGCAGTTCCTGTTGTTAGGAAGTGTATTATATCCTCAAAATGACCATCCGCGACGCGCACTGCAAATCGCTGTGCGTTAGGCAATCCTTCTTCCAAGTTAGTAGGTTCCTTCCTTGTTTCGATGTGCGACAGATGGTCTGGTCCCGCGTTCAATCGTCTAGGTTTCACAACAACTTCGAAATCGTACTCTTGGAACAATAAGAGCCATCTGTAGATTCCCCCCCCCAACACAGGCTTATTGACCAAGTACTTCAGCGCGAAGTGATCTGTATACATCTTAAAATGGCCTCCTAGCAAGTAGTGTCGGTACTTCTAGAGCGCATACACCATAGCTAGCCCCTTGCGCTCAGTGGTAGAATAGTTCTTCTCTGCTTTGGATAATCTGTAGCTTGTGAATGCGATAGGATGGTCCAAGCCTTCTCCGTCATCCTGTGTTAGTACTGCCCCCAGCACTATACATGACGCATTGACATGTACATGAAACTCTTTCTTCAAGTTCGGCTAGACTAGAATCGGCACAGTAACCATCTTTTCTTTCAATATATCTAAGCTCTTCTTACAGTCATCATTCCAGCAAAACGTGACATCCTCCTTCAACAATTTTTCCATAGGCACGGTGATTTGGGCATAGCTTTTGATAAATTTTTTGTAATATCCTGTATGTCCCAGAGTGGAGCACAGCTGTTTCACACTCCTCAGCCCCTCCAAGTTCAGTATCACTGCGATCTTCACAAGATCTACCGTCAATCCTTGTCTACAAACCACATGCCCCAATAGGTTCCCAAAAGGAATGCAAAACAGACACTTCTTGAGATTCAGCGCGATCTGGTATCTTCGACAAGTATCCAGCATCAGGCGCAAGCTTGCTACATGGCTCTTAACCAGCCCAAATATAGCCCAGTCATTAAAATATAGCTCCAGGAATTTATGAATAAATTCCTTGAATGCCGCAACAACCACGCGCGAAAAGATTGCAGGTGCATTCTTCAATCCAAATGGCATTACAATGAAAACAACCCCACTCAGTCGCGAAGGTGGTCTTGCTCCTATCCTCTCGCACAATTTTGATTCGGTGGTACCCAGAGAACCCATCAGTGAAGGAATATGCTTCCTGATCACCTACATTGTCTAACACTTCATCCGTGAATGGAGTCGGGAAAGGATCATGCACACAAGCGTCGTTTAGTTTTCTGAGATCCACGCATATCCTTATATCATCGTTCCGCTTCTTCTCTTGCACCACCATTGGGCTTACCCAATTAGGTTTTTCAACAGGCTCAATGATGCCTACCACTAGCATCTTGTCTAGCTCTAAGTGGACCTTTTCCTTGTATTTCAGATTGAGATGGTAAGGCCTTTGCTTAACTGGCTTCGCGTTGGGCTTTAACGTGATCTTCATCATTCCTAGGTCCTCGATTATTCCTTTTAGATCCGTAAACTTGGTAGGGAATAAGACCTGGTATTCGCGGAGCAATTCAGCAACCTTATCCACTGTCGCGTCATCCCAGTAGTCTCCAATCTTCGCGAATTTGGGTTCTGCCTTCGTACCATTGTTCACTTGTTTCATTCTCAACAGCGTGGTTATATCAGGGTTCTCAATCTGCGGTCCTTGAACCTCGCGGTGGCCTTCTGCTTTTGGAATGTTAATCTTTCACAAATCCTCGTCCTCTGCTTCAGCAGTTATATTATAACATTCGAGCGCGCGACTCAGCGAAATAGCCCATGCACGCTGAATCAGGTCTAAAGGATCCTGCGGTATCCTAAAGATAGCTGCTTTCACCTCTTGTAGCGCTTCATCAATACTGTCAAACCCATCCTCAAAACTGAATGTCATCATAAATCCTCCGCGCAGAATATCCCATTCGCCTATCCCATGTCGGAGCTCTATTTCTATATACCAATTCATTGGGATAACATCCAGGGTATGACAGAACAAGTGTACCCACTCAGGTTGGGGCTTTTCTCCATAAGCCTGCGTCCATTTGGCCAGATGCATGCGCAGATCATTCTACCCATCGTACTTGTCTATCAGTCGCATCTTAGGCTTCCCAAATCGTGTTCTCATCATCCTTCTACATTCGCACCAATCATCAAAGCTTCCCTTGTGTGTACCCCGCCATCTTGCGAGCGTACCTCCCTTTCAAATGCATCCAAAAAGATAACTACCTCATTCAGACCATCATAAATAGGCAGATTTCTTACCTCAGACGACACACAGCGCAGCGACCGAGTCATCATGTTGCAATTCAGCATAGTTACTTCATGAAACCGATTCTGCCAGCGTTCTATTTCTTCGTCGGAGTTCGAAGTGCAAGAACTCTCGTGATCCCATGTAATCCGTCCATCCGCAGTGGGATTTACCCAATCTTGTTCTCACAATGTTATATTATAGATATAGTCCAGGTCGTCATCACTCTCATAATCGCGGACAGGTTCAGTATAGCGCGATCCTTCAGCAGCATCGAGGGGTACTATTACACGCCGCGGTTTCTTCTCAAAGATCATCTTTCGTTTCTTCAAATTGATTACCTCGTTCATATCAGTAGTCCAGTCAATTCCCAGGAGCGGAGGATAGGGATTGTTGTCATCCACTATCTCTGTTACTTCAAAGTCAACTAGCGCGCTTGCTCCCTCAATATCCACAGTCGCCCCTTGCGGCCGTTCCATGGGGATGATTTTCTGCTGATTCGCCATCCTCAGCTGAATCGAAGACCATTGCAGCGCAGGTCTCCCCATTCGCTCCCAAATCTGTTTTGGTAGGATTTGCATCTGACCCTAGGTCCAAAAATGACCTGATCCATTTCATACTCTCCTATTTGCACGGTCAGTCTCATCTCCCGTCCCGTCCTTGTTTTATGCTTGCCAATCTTTCGTACTACACGTCGCTCACCTGGCGGGGTTCCAGCGCATATATTGATGGGTTCTTGTAACCCTTTTACAGCCTTACTGTCGCGCAGTAACTTCATACAGGTTTCCTGGAAAGTTCTGAGCATAGAGGGGTCCATCTCCAGCTCTGGCTTATCCTTGCTTCCTAAGGTGGAGGCCTCAGCGAAGCTCTTCTTAGCTTCCATGATGGCTTCACGAGCGCGCTCCAAATTAAACTTAGCCTCTTTTGTTGGGGCTTTGCGAACCGATGTACTGTCTTCTCGTTGTTCCCCTTGTCATCTCCTGTCGCGACTCCACTTTTGAGCACTATATTTATGTTGGGATCTTCCTCGCGCGGCTCAGACCTCATCATCTGCAGGTTCTGAGTCGGCGGAGGTGGTAGCGCCCCTTTGCCACGTATCCTAACTATCAGCATAGGACAGTCTTCTGTTTCATGATCAAACAGCGTGCAATACTTGCATGACGGACGTGTTGGATTAGTGCAATCGCGGGCATAGTGTCATAGTCCTCCGCAATTGTAGCAAATCAACTGTCCTCTACCTCTGCCAAGTCCTCCTCCGCCTCGACCTCGTCCGCGCCCCTGAAATCTTGTCTACGCCATCCCTGCATTCTAGTCAAGGTGCCGCATTTCGACATGAACCCTATAGGCGGGAGTTCTATCGATCATCAATTCATAGCTCCTGCAACTAGGCTCATCATGTCCTACCGACCTACAAAAGTTGCAGAACAGTTGTTGCGGTGCTTGTACATGCTTCTGTAGCAAGTGACAGTTATCCATGGCATGTTTTCCGACTACCTGACAGATAACGCACCATAATGCAGGCCCCACGCTAGGTCCTGCTTGAGCTTCTGGACTTAAAGGTATCGGGCCTCCTCCTGTAATGTAATTTGCAAAGACTGGGCAATGGTCTTTGTCATGACCCTGCCTCTTGCATTTTAAGCACCATACCTCCTTGCATACCTCTGGTCGAACTGTCCTGTCCTAGTTCAGACTTTGCATCCCAAGGCACAGATTCTTTCGCTGCGCATGGATCTGTTGAGCTCCTAGATTAGGATCTTGCATCAGAGTCTCATGCAGTCTCATGGCAATCGCCAAGGCCTCTGCCTGAGTTGTTATCTTCTGCTGTGACAACGCACTCCTTAAGTGTGGTAGTAGTGAAGCCATAAACCACTCACGATGTTGTCCATCTGTCAAATTCATGTTGGCTTCTCGGATTGTACATTTCAGCCTCTGATTTAGTTCCCAAGGCGTCTCGCCTGGTTGCATCGCGATCTCTTTGAATCCCACAATCGACTACGCCTCAGATTCAGGCCTACTAAATTCCCTATTTAGTGCTGCCTGGATGTCTGCTACTCCAGCATTCGGGCTATCATTAGAGTACTTAATATACCAGGTTAGCGCACGATCTTGCAAAACACTAACCAATGTCGTCTTCTTTATATGATCCTCTGTAACGCCTTGAGCTTCCCATACATCCCTCGCAACGAACCAGAATTGGTCTGGGTCCTCATTTCCCAAGCCTTTGAACAAAGGCAACTTCACTATATTTGCCATATTGAACCGCGGTGGAGGTGGAGGTGGTACAGGCAAAGTTGGAGGTGAGGGTGGTGAAGCTGGAGGGGGTGTGGGCAGAGGTGGTATTCTCGGGAATCCTTGTCTTATTAACTGAATAGCACTTCGCGGAGAAACCTTCACTATCCCTTCTTCGTCACTTCGCGGAGGTGAAATCAAAGGGCTATACTTCGGACCCTTTTTTCCTTCATTTCTGTAAGTTTTTCTACTTCGCGTAGTCCCAAACATTAAGGTAGTTGCATAACCCGTTTTTCGCACAACAACATTTTAATCCAAATATTCAAAGATTTTACATAATTACCTCGCAGTCCTTTGAAAAAGCGTCGCTTCGCCTCGTTATAGCTGACTAAGGTATCAACCGCAAATTCAGTCACAAATGCTCCTATGATGAAATCGAGCCAATAATTGACAGCACGGGTGATCTTATCCTGCGATGCTTCCAACCTTCGCACTAGCTCCGGGGTCCACACAATAGGACCGTCAAGTTTCCACCTTCTTTGGCTATCTGCTAGCTTCGTGATCCACTCATATAGCTCAATCGGAAAGGAGCAGAAAAAGATCTCGTGGATCTCTGTATACAAGTACCTGTCCAGCAACTGTTCCTTTGTCAATTGCGGGTTTCTCTTCTCCTGCACCGCGAATTCGTGGATCTTCCTATCCAACCAGTCTCTGATCTCCTTTTTAGTCGAATTCTAGTGATGCGACATCACACATCCCTTATGCAAATTCTGGTCCCAGCAACGGAACCATTTGTTGGCTTGAGGGAGCCTGACCCAGATTTAGCGTTAATTAGCCAAACAAATCCCTACACTACTAGCCCTTTCGGCATCAGCCCGCGAAGTGCGAACCAAAGTCTCACCCGAAGCAGTATAGGGGGATGCTGGAACCAAGTTTCGACACCCTGAGATGGTTGTGATGTCGTTTGATTTCTTCTATCCTTGCCTTCGCGCAGGTGATCCCATTCTAGGGCTTGTAAGACAAAACCTCTATTCCGGCTTTCAATACCTTCGTGAAAGTATACGATCGACCTTCATGCAACCCTAACTTGGAGCTCAGGTGCTTTCGCGCTGTTATGGCAGCACGCCGTGCAAATTCCTCAATTACCCTAAGTGACTTGCTTATCTTATCAAATACTTAAAGTTATCACCACGCAAGCAGATATTCGTAATTGCGTTCAATTATTCAATGTAGTGGCATTCATTCCCGCATCGTATAAGCATAATAAAGGAAAGTCATACATAAAATATCCAAACGCATCTGCCATCAACAGAACAAAGACACATAAATTGCAGAATAACTCCTTTTATTAGTATCTTCTAAGTGTTTACAGACTCTGTCCACCCTGCGCACATAGCTGCAGGGGTCTGTGCACTCAGCTGCGGACTTCTACCCTAGGCCTCTATGCACTCAGCTGTAGAGCCTCTACCTATGCTACAACCCAAGACTTAGACTTCTTATTCTAAAGCTCGCTTACATGTTGTGTCTCTCAAACTACTTATAGCTTAGCTCTTTTTATACAATCCCATGGTCTGCGGACCATGGGTAGATCTCTTACAGCCGACTTTACTTTACAAAACTAAGGGCGGGCTACCCTTTATGACACATAACACCTTCGTGCTCCGTGACCACAAAATGTGGAGTCTTTACAGTAATGTTACAAAAATTGACTTAAACATGGCTTTTAGCCCTAAAACTACCCTTGGGGGATCCCGCTCCCAACGTGCCTCGTGCGAAATAAGACTCGGTCAATGTTTCCTTTATGTTCCATGGAGGTCTCGGCACTTGTGTTGATGCAAAAGTTTAAGACCTATGGATTGAGGACTCAAACCCTAGGAGGACATGCACATTTGGATGCTAGCGTTGGAGTTCTCTTACCATGTACTTGAGTCATACAACATGGCTATGGCTTGTAAACCCTGAGGAAGACACTAATGCTAGTTTGGACAGATTGTGTGATAAAATTTGGTGATATGTAACAAGGAGGACTTGCTAGTGTTGATGCTAGCATTTTGAAGATCTTTGGTGGAGTGACCAACTATTGTTGGGAGTGATTCCTAGCTAGGAGTAATTGGTGGCTAGGGTTTTTTTATGGTTTCCCTAGCTATGGTATGTCGAGCTAGACTTGCACCAATTTTCTAATAAAGTTTTGGTATGTACTTCATCTTTCATATGTATGGAATTTCCAACTATCTAAATATTTTGTACTTTTTATTGATTTTCAACTAATGTTATCTTCTTGATTAAGTAGATTTAGTCATTGTTATTTATTTTAATTGACATAACATATAGCTGAATTGATTAAGTGATTTATCACAAATCTAGAAGATAGAGGAGAAAAATTGTTGTTGTTATAATCTGTTGTAATAAGACATTTCAGATCTATTATATGGCTTTAAAAGTGTGCTCACGTCATTGTATTGAAGTACACACTTATATGGTATTTTTTGTCTCTTGGGCTTCCTAGTGAAACCAGGTTGAAGGGATGTGAAATATCACTATTGTGATTTAATATATCGGATCAATCCTGTTGCCAAAAAATCTAGGAGGCCCAGATCAAAGCCTCACCAAGCAAAGCCATAACTTATGGCAATGAAGAGAAAGGAATGCCATTGTCACATGAACAACCTTTCTCCTGTGCTTTAGTGGATTTAAACCACAAGGGAGGCCTCCCTAAATCACCTAAAAGATACTCTAATACCAGGGCTCGAGGTAATGAGTTAAAAGGTCTATTGTTGGGTGGAGTATCGACAAGGTCTAAGATGACCTAGGTCTTCTATGTTATGGTTCAAATATTCTACACTAAGACTGATAAATAGGTTTCCATAAGTTAGAATTTGCATGGTATACAATGATATGGCATTCAATGTCATATAGTAGCCCAAGAAAAAGGTCCAAGAATGACTTTCAAAAATAAAGGAACAAGACCTAGGCGTAGCAGGAGGGGGAGGGATTCCCATTAATCCCAAAGGCATCATAGAAGACAGATATGCTTGGGGCTTGGGAAGGAAGACAAATAACCAAGTTGAGGCTTATGGGTTGTTCCTAGGGCTTTCTCTGGCTCAAAAAAGGGTATCAAGGAATTGCAAATTCTAGGTGACTCCTTGTTGATAATAAAGCACATGAGATACAATTCAACAACACAAAACATGATCCTAAACCAAATTATAAAGCGCTCCCAAGGCATGATCCCTCTCTTTGATCGTGTTACTTTTTTCCACATCCTAAAAGGGAATAATCAGGAAGCAGATAGGCAAGCAAATCTGCCCTGCCGGATGAATGAGGAAAGTAGTAACATGAATGGTTTAGAGGAAACGATGTTCATTCCTTTATCATGGTTATGAATTTCAAAAATTTGGCAGTGGAGGGTACTCCTGGTAGGATCAAGAATTTCGGTAAAAAGAAACACTTTGGTATAATTGGGTTTGCCTTTTTATCCCCCCCTACTCCCCCCTCTTTCCCTTCCTCCTTTCCGCTCATCCCCTCCCCAATCTCTCCCCCTTACCCATTCTCCCCAACCCCTCCCCTTCCCTTTCCCCCGCCTCCCTTCTCCTCCCTCGCCACCCTCCTCTCCCTTCCCTTTCTCCCTCGTCACCATCCTCTCTCTCCACTGTCACCTTGCTCCTCTGCGACCCTAGCCGCCACATTGCAGCCCACACTATCCCTTTTCTCCCGACCCCTATCCCATCAGCCTTAATTTCTCTAGGCCCTTCCTCGCGCCTCGTGGCATCTCCTTGATTGAGATAAGGTTGCAGCATGGCTACTTTCATTATGTTAGTCCTTCACTTGGCTTCGAGAGGTCTCCCAGCGTGAGAACTCTGTCTTCACCTCCTCGTACCACTTGCAGTGGCCGATGATTCAGCGAAGGCACCATGTGAAATTTGGGTGAGGGAGAGAAGCATTTAATCCCTCTGCTCCGAAATGGTCAGTCTATGCGAGGGATTAAGGCATGGGACAGGATGATGGACGTCTCGAAGAGAAGTGAAATTATTGAGGAGCATTGGGATTTCAGCATCAGGAATACCCATAATCAATTTTGCATCAGAGTTTGAAGCAACATCTCCTTTAAATTGATTAACAGTATGATCTTCTGCTTCAATATTTGGACAGTCTCTGCTCGAGTGTTTTTTGCTAATAAGGCCAAACGGCCATGGCAGAGGAGCCTAGGCAGCCTGAGTAGTGCCAATGCCAGAGTTTTCGGCACGGTGGAGGTGAATTGTATTGAGGGCAATGGGGGAAGGTGTTGGGCATCGAGAAGAGTGTCAATACAGTAGTTAAGATCGATAGCAACTCGGCGCCAATTTTTCTTGTTTGTAAGAAGCATAATTGGAGTATAATTGGGTCTAGGGTTAGCAGCAGCTTTGTGGGTCACTGCAACATCTCTATGGGTTGTCGCAGTATCTCTAGGGGTTCCCCTGTAATCAATATGATTAGGATGAGCAATTTGGTAGAAGAACAGTCGATGTTCGGGTCTTGGGGATGCTGCTGACCTCGGTCGGGTGGGTCACGGGGGCGTTGGACACGAGAGGGTGGCAGACTTAAGCATACTTGTGAAAGTTGCGAGAGGGACTTTTGGAAATAAAGGAGGGGCTGGCAATTGTGCAAAGATGCATCCACCAGCAACAGCAGGAGGCACAGAAAATGCAGGAGCATCAGATCGAAAAGAATAAGCGCATCTGGCAATTGGGGGATGAAGTGGATGCTCTGAGACAACAAATTGACCAACTGAAGCTCAACATGGTCGAGAAAAGTCTAAGGGTTGTAGAAGAGGACACTGGAATTGATCTGAACAGCCCAGCGCCAATGGAAGAGTAAAAAGTCCTTTTTGCCTGTTTTATGCTTGCTTTTTATGGCTAACTTTATCTGTAAATATTTACTAAACCAGTGCTGCAAAATGTATAGCCATAGGCTAATAGCAAGGGGAAAATGTTTTGGTTTTTTGGGAAAAGATACTCTGGTAAGGGATGAAAAGCATGTAATTACAGAATCCCTTAGCAGGCTCAGCACTTTGATGTAATTTTCCTGGTTTTTGGCCGCATACAGGTGTGGATTAATATATATCTACTACTCTTTATGGTTAAAAAAATAATAACAAAGGAGCAAGATCTTCTAATAGAGGCTAGGTTTAAGCTAGGGGAAATATTCTATGGTCGTTAGATATGCATAAACAGCAATAAAGAGGGTGACGTCAGCCCTACTTAAGGGATTTAGATCATGCTCTATGCTAGATTTTGCTTGTAGACAATTTATAGATGCAATCCCTAAATTATGAACCACCAAAATGAATTCAAATCACTTTTATGCATGTTTGCCCTAGAAACCCTAGCAGTCTAGGAGAGAGAAAAAGAAGATGATTTTAGGTTATTTTTATGGTGATCAACACACTCTAGATAAATTTATTATCCTACTAGGGTATAATGGAGTCTTTAATGTTAAAATTCAAGGGAAGGATATTGATGGAGTAAGGGGGCATGCCTAGGGCATCCACTTGTAAACAATGTTACATTTATCTTTATCAGCAATTTATCGTCGGGGGGTCCAAAATTTTAATAAACAACCTTGAGGAAATTATCAGGAAACTTAAAGAAATAAAAAATAAAAAATAAAAATACTCACTTTTTTTTTCAATTTTTTAAACTCCTAAAGCAACATCAACATCAAACAAACACATTGTCACATACATATGAAGATAGAACTACTTTTTTTTCAATTTTTTAAACTCCTAAAGCAACATCAACATCAAACAAACACATTGTCACATACATATGAAGATAGAACTACTATATAAAATGTATAAGATGTTAAGTGGTACATCAAATATCGATAGTGAAATATCCTAACTCTCCTGAGTCACAAGTCTTGATAAGATCAAAGAAAATTGCATCAAAACAAAAAGGTGTATCTCATGAGATGATCATCATAAGGCACCTAGATACTACAAGGCTAATCATGATGCACTAAAATATCAAGTTTCAACGATTCCCTCTACCCCTTTTAAAGGCAAAGGTCATCGGTGTCATTCTTCCTCTAGAAGTGGTATGTGGACGCCTGAGCCTGAAGTGGAAGGTGAAACTCTTGGGCAAAATGTGGAAGATGAAGTGGGATGTCTTCCGCCTCTTCCCATAGTTGGCAGTCCTTGTGGAGGTGATCGTGGTAGTTGTGGCTATGCCTCTGGCACACTCTCAAAATCAATATCCTCTCCTTGCTCTAAATCTCTCTCCTACAAGTGTAGAATCCTCCTCCTCCTCATCCTTTTGCTCCAACCACTCAGGTGCCTCGTCCATGATAGCCTTCTCGGTCTCCACCCTTCACGAACTCGTGGTGTCAAGTGCCTCCAATGAAATGGCATTTGTATTAGGTATTTTGTTTATCTGCCTAACCCATAACCTGAGATTGTAGTAGGCATATACCATGTCATTAAGGCAGTGGACATCTAACCTACATGAGGAGCATTTTGTGATGAATCATTAGACGCATCAGGATTCAGGATGATGTCCCACATATGCCATAAATTAAATTAATGAACTTATAAATAAATAAATGAAAATTGAAAATTTCTAAGTTTCTAACCTGTTGCGCTTCTTGGAGTGTATCTTTTCAAAGACACTCCAATTGCGCTCACACAGTGAAGCGCTGCAAGTTTGACTTAGCACTTGTATGGCAAGTTTTTGCAACTATGGGACTCTTCTACCATAGTTTTCCCACCAAACATCTACAACAAATAAACGGAAAGGATTCAAATTTCCAAGGAAAGATATGACTTATATTTCGATTTTCCATTGAGTAACAAATGTCGAAATTTCAAATAAAATCATAAATAGTCATAGAAAGGAAATACATTGAAATTTGAAAGTGAAAATTGAAATAAATTTTACTTGTAGCTTACCTAGCATCCTAGCGATCTTATCTTAGATAGCCATATCATACCCAAATGTCCCAAAACTCAACTTATATACCTCAAGTTGTTTGGAGATCTCATTGCGTTCGGCGGAAGTCAACACCATCCTCTGAATACATTGGTAAAATCCATCCATAACCTCCGCATCAAAACCTAAATCCACATGCATAAGAGAATGCAGGTTTGAGGTAGAGTCTTGCTACATGAATCGAACGATGGAGAGTGGTGTTCCATCGCTCATCAATCACACCCCATACCTCATCTCGTCTAGTGAAGCCCTCTTCCCCCTTGTTCTCATAATATCGATGGAAGCTTCCTTGGCCCTATCCATTGCCTCATACAAGTATTCCATTGCAGGCTTCTCACCATCAACCAAGTGAAGAACCTTTACTAAAGGTTCACTGATAGCACACAACTCCTCCACTCCCATCCACTTTAGTACTATAAACACAAGCATTCCACTCATCTGAGATAAACATCCTCTGCACCTCCAACATTGAATTGCAGAGAGATTGAAGAGAAATGAAGCTAGTTCCAAACGTGTGATAGCAAGACACACCAATTTCTTCCCCCTGTGAACTGTCTCATGAGTGTTAGAACAAATGTATGATTGTAAATATATTTTGTAACACTCCCACTTGACTAAACAATTTCCTTGATCCAAGGAATTTTTCCCATGTCCTCTAGCATCAAATCAATGCAATGGGCGACACAAGGAATCCAATATAAGCTTCAAAACCTCTCCATGAGCAACTTGCCAGCAGCAACATAGCAAGAAGCATTATTTGTAATGACTTGGACAACATATTGCAGACCTATCTCCTAAATGCAGTTATCCAATAACTCATATAATAATCATGCATCTTTAACATATGCAGATGCATCAATAGATTTGATAAACATTGTCCCATTAGATTTAGGACAATTAACCAATCAAAATGGACCTCCCCTTTCCCATTTGTCCAACCATCTAACATAATGGTGCATCCTATAATCTCCCATGATTCTTTCAACTCAACTAATCTCCTTGTGCAATCAACCTTTTCCCCTTGAAGGAGATGCCCTCTCAAGTCATTATGAGAAGGGCCCTTGTAGCCCAGACCAACAATGGTAGCAACTTCAAACATGGAATGGTAGAATGGGTTGTTCTTGGCAATGTTGAATGGTATATCACTCCATAAAAAGCATTTCGCCACAATTTTGTCGGCCTCTTCATTCTTCTTCGATTTCACCATTGACCGAATAGAAGGTTTCCCCCTAGGCATGGATCTTGACACAAAGAAAGGTGAGGACATTGAGGGGTCAGGCATTGCAGAATGTGAGCCCAAGGATTGGCTTTCCCCTACTCCTAAAAAGCTTTTGGATCTATTTTCAAGCTCAAGCTTTGCTTCTTCCTTTTGATCTCGCTTCTTATGCATTTGAAAAATGGATTGGTTTGCAACAATGATAATTTCTAGGGTGGATGTTGGGCAAAGCTCCACTTCATTCCTTGGTATTCTGATAAGGTGGTATTTCAAACAGTTGATTCCACGAAACATTTCCATACCACTTAACTTGCAATTCAACCTCATTTTATTATGACCCTCATAGGGTAGACCATACTCCCACATTGGATCCAATTGCTTTGGCATTTTGATTCTTGAAATGTGCAGACTCTAGAGTCTATAGCACTAACTAAATTTGTAAACCTATTGGACAAAAAAGGAGGGGAACCTAGAATTAGAAATTTTGAAATAGAATACAGATCCACAAAATGGAAAAAAAATGAAAAATGCTCCAATTAGAATACCCTAGCTACATAAGTATTAAATCATCCATTCAAAGAGAGTGAAAAGAGGCATATCTAATGAACATTGCATATACCCTATACTAGATCTTGAAAAACAAAGAAAGGGAAGAGAAATTTTTTTTACATACCTAGAAATATGGAAATGGCATATTGGAGTAGATATCCACTCCACAAATACTCAGCTAATGGCAAATAGAACTACAAAATTCCCCTTGTTTGTTGTTGAAAAATATTCACAAGGTTGTTTTTCCTCTCAGAGCTCACAATCTCAGCAAGAGAAAAAACCAAATGACTAAAAAAAATCAAACGTGAATGCTTTAAACCAAATTTGTGTGCAACAGGACGATAATTTATGTCATCTCACGATAATTAGGAAATTATCGCGATAATTTCATTTCAGGCAATTTATCACGATAAATATCAGCGAGGGGCTTTTCAGCGAAAATATCATGATAATTCTGATATTATCACAATATGTGGAACACTCCTTCTAAAACCCTAGCTTTTGTTGTTGTGAGGAGAGAAATGAAATATATGGTCTGCACATTAAGTGTTTCCCTGTAGGCCTTAGAGAGAACAATTTCACATGCAATAATGAAGCATTTAGTCATGGCATAATAGAAACCCTACTTTAAACATTACGCATGCAAAACATCAATGATAAGACAATAAACTTCCAAATTCTCCATGAAAGGCACTTCCTTCAATCCCATAACAACGTCTCCATGCAAAAATCATATCCACAAGAAAGTCACACTATAAAAGACTACATCTTGCCCATAGTAGCGCAAAAGGCTAGCTAGCACTCCCATAGGGAGGAAAAGAATGAAATGTGTGATGATGAGAAAATGAAATGAGGGGAGGCTCTATTTATATGAGACCTATGCCACTCATTTTTACAATAATTCAATTAAAGAAGCCATATTGACAAGTTTGCTTTAGGTTTCCACAAAAAATAGGTTTCAAGCCAACCTCATAGCTCAAAAACATAACAAAAGTGCCATAAATGCCCACACATGTGGGAGAAAATCCTCCTCAAGCATGGCATCATCCTCCAAATGAGATCTAAATGCCACAAAAAGGTGTCATGTGGGCTAATGAGTGCTCCATACTCCAAGATGCATCTCCTAGAACATGTGCATGCCTCCAAAGTGCCTCTATGCCAACGCGTCATCTCCATGGTGCCCTACGTTACCCTTAAAAGAGAAAAAGGGGTGGTGTGGCACTCTCTAACTCAAGCGTTGGGGCTCCAAAATGATGTGTGAGCACTCCCGTGTCATCACAAGTATGACCATCATCATTCGGGCTCCAAAACAAGTGATGCCAATAAAACAATGTCAAGGCTAGCCTGGGGGTCATCTTAGGTCCATTGGGCACATCATCAATATCTCCAACACCAAGCTTCATCTACTCAGCATTAAGTATATGGGGGTCCCTCAAAGTGTCAAATGTCATGTGGGGCCAGCAAATAACCCAACACTCTACTTGGAACAGGCAACATTGCATCAATAAGGTCATACTCTCTCTGCAATGGGTAAAACAACCTTTGCTACTTTTTGAAATAGTGGGTAATCACCTTAAGAGGCCTTTGTTGTTGCAATGAGAACCATTTGACAAAACCCTCTCAAGATCAAGTGAAAATCAACAATAATTAGGTACAATAACCATGGATGCATCATAGTGGACCATACTTAATGCTAGGGGCACTTAATACTTCACCTTCAAATATCTAACTAGATCAAGTTTCGTATAAGTGTTCCCTCCTTATGTTAGGGATGGTTATATGGATACCCCTATTAGGAGTTTCTAGCCCCCAAGTGACAAGTCCTAAGTTATCCCATCAATCCATAGGTGTGTGTAGATGGTGGCAACAAAGCGGGCATGACTTCAGGGCAGGGCACCATAGCCAAGCGACCAGCTAATGGTCCAACATCCCGTGTATATAGATGTAAGGAGGGAGCAATCATGAAGACATGAGTTAACCCTTTCCTCGAACTACTTTTTCCATCCCTATGATGCACCTTTTACTTCTTTATGATTATGCTTTCATTTGGGTGCATAGATTAGGAGCCCAAGTTTTCTTTTCGAGATTTAGCATTTAATACCCTTAATGATGAGGCAATTTATCTTTCATCAAGATCGAGACAATACAAGGGTTCCTTTTTATAGACGGAGCATCATGTGCTCGAGAAACCAGGCAATGGCTAATGAGGGGGTAGAGTTCATGTTAGGGTTTTACTCACATGCTAATCAAATGTCCCAACCATATTTTGCATTTTATCTTTTTCTTTCAATGTGGTTTTCTTATGCGGTTAACTTTCTTTTAGCTACATCAACCTCCAAGGTAAAGTTTTCTAGCCCAAACGCAAGGATGGGGATGAGAGGGTGCTAATCCCCATGACCAATGACTACCATAGTTTTAAAACTCCGACTCGGCCGAGGATCGACTCCGACTCCGACTCCGAAACGGTAATGATTCAGCCGGCTCGATTTCAATGACTCGGTCGTTGTAAAAAACACATTAAATATTTATTTATTTTTATAAAAAAACATAATTTTTAAGATTTTAAACATAATTTTAAAGATTTTCATTCATGTTTTCAAACACACAGCATTATAATATAGATGGAAGACAACATATGATCAAAGTAGGCTCATGAACCAATCCATTATATCAAAATGGTACCCAATGGCAATACATAGTCAACTGTCATACATGATCAAAGACTCAAAACAAAAAACACATAACCAAGGAGGCTAGAAATGGCCTCTACAAGACTACAGACTCCAGTACTAGTACTACAGCTACTGGCTAGTAGCTACTGCCAGAGGAGCCAAGATCATGTCGATCAATCTCTGGATCATCATCAGAGTCAGACAGGGGGCCCCATGGCTCCTCATCATCATCATCATCATCTCCAACTGCAGTTGTAAAAGTGGTACCACTAGCAGGCTGTGCAACTGCAGTAGATGCAAGCTGAGATAGAGTAGATATGCGGCTGCGCTTCTGTCGTGGTTGAGCAGAGGAAGCACCTACAACTGGAGTCCTTGTTGGCTGTGAGACTGAGGCTGGTGGATTGGGATCTGCATTCAACTGAACAACATGTTCAAGTTCAACTGATGTCTCAATATCTAAATCTAAATCAAGATCCTCATCAAGGTCAAACTCTGTTGGACAACTCTCCACTACCCAATCTGATGTTGGATCAATGTCTTCCAACACAATGGGATCTGAATCAGGTCTTTTGTTCAGCAAATGGTTTCGTCCGAGCCCGAGGTTGTATTGGACATAAACTAGATCATTTAACCGCTTTTTATTCAAACGGTTTCTCTTCTTTGTGTTACTTGGGAGCAGGAGCGAAAACGGGAGTGGGAGCGACATTTTTAGAAGCTCCTGGTTTGGGAGCGAATCCCAAAGGAGTTCGACAACCAATGTCACTAACATCAAGGTACATAGAGGGATTGGTGCTCTTGATTAAATACAAGTTCCATACCCTAATACATGACAAAATTCAATGGAAACATTGCAATCCTCCAATCCTGAAATCCTGAAAAACTGATAAGTCTGCTGGATTTTGATGAAATCTAAAATTCTACTTTTCCATATGAATCTGATGAGGCCGAACACCTCTCAAACATCCTGAGTCATTTCATGGTAATGTTAAAAATTTAAGTAAAAGGATGAAAATGAAGATTAAGGAGAATGTCACTTTTACTTTAAGAATTTAACATTACCATGAAATTTGAATAGCATATCAATAGTAGAGAGCATTTGAGTGTGTTAAATAGGGTTTGGGAGGGGAAAATGGACCCCAAATAACATTTAGCTAATTCATAAAACACCTTGAAGTCCAAACCAATCAGCAAACCCCTTAAAATTTCATTAAAATAATGTTAAATCACTGTTTTAGTGGGTTACGGGCTGTTGTTTGTGACTCGGCCGAGTCAGTACGGGAAACGACCGAGTTGGCCGAGTTAGCCATGACTCGGCCGAGTCATTCAATGACTCGACCGAGTCATGGCTGACTCGGCCAACCGAGCCGTTTTTTGTACCAAGTCACTCCGAAGGGTAATGGAACGGACCAACTCGGTCGTTTCCGTTTCGAAACGGCCGTTTTTTAAAACTATGATGACTACTAGCGCAAAGAATGGAGATGGAATAGTTGTAAAGATGGAAAGTGGTTCATATGGAGTACCATGGACATGCTATCTCAATCAAAGCCTCCCCAATAACGTCTTTCCTAAAACCCTAAGGCCTTAGAAGGGGTCCCACTAGATTAGAGTCAAAGACTAACCTCCCAAGTGAAGTGAGGGAACAAGAATACAATCAAGATAGGTCAATCATCTAAATCACCCCTTGATTCATATTAGTAAGCTTGAAATATTAAGTGAAAGCACAAGATTACAAATACAAAATGGTTAAAGTACTTACGGATGGATGACCCACCTCCCTTCAAGAAGGAATGTCGAATGGGAGAGAGAAATTTGACTAGAGTAAGAAGTGGAGGAACTTGGCAATCATGTCATGTGTTGATCAATAGGGTTGTCAGTTGTCTAAGAAGAAAATTTTCTCCTATGGATTAACCACTTTTTGGTGGGTAACCAGCCATAAGGCTGAAAAATCATAGAGCCCACGAGGCTTTGAATAGACAATGATCGGGCGTACTATTAAAAAAGTCCTTGGTAGTCCCACATCTCTCCAAGGCTGAAAATTCACAGGGAATAGATCCAAGAAATCTCAATGTTAGGGTGAAGTATTGAAATTTGCATTAGTTGCCTGATCTCAAAATTTCTACATGGTATTAGAGATATTTTGACTCAAATTGTCTCTTGTTGATTTGGCTAAATATTTCAATTGTTGAACCTGGGAGTGTTTGTTGCTTGGTGAAACCCTAGAGTGCTTGAGATGAACACTTGCACCGGTGAAGGGTTTCCTGGGTTGAAACCCTAGTTGCTTTTGTGATGAGAGTGTGAATTTCACCTATGGTAAGAATCAAGATATAGATCTACTTGACTAATGGTTGGGATTGATTTATTCACAGTGGATGCAATGCCCAAGATGACTTGTGATAGGTGGTTAAATTGTTCCTATGGATGTTAGTGTGTTCTCACATGTGATAGGTGGTTGTTCTATTTTATTGATGGTTGGTATGGATTTATTTTCAACAAGTGAGATGCCCAAGAGGACCAACAATAGGTAGTTGATTTGTTCTAGTGTATAGCAATGTGTTTTACTTCATTTATGGATGGCATGGATTTATTTCCAATGGGTGTGATGCCTGGAAGGACCCATAATAGGGGATCATTTGTTCCAGTAGATGATGGTGCATTGCAATTTCACCATCATCTACTTCAATTATAGCAAATGTCTAGGAGGACCTATGCTAGGTGGTTGATTTGTTCTAATCAATACTTGTGTTTAGTGTGGATTGATGCCTATGATAGGTGTTAAAATTTGGCAGCTCAATGATGAATTTCTCCTAGAAGAAATCATATCTTTCAGTTTTGTTCAAACCACCTATAATAAAATTTCATTCCTAACAATCCTAATATGACTTTCCAAAAATAGTAAGTCGCACCTCAATTTGGAAGTGACTTTCCAAAAATAGAAAGTCATGTCTAAATGATCAAAGATGATCTCGACATATGGAATCCGCTTTAAAATCAAATCAATCATGATTATACAAGTCAAAAATTAATATTTTTATCCTAACTAGTATTATTATTATTATTATACTATTATTTATAAAATAGTCTAAAGTCATTCACCTTTAATGGATTAATAAAAACGAATTCTCTCATGGAATAAGTAAATTAAAATAAGAATCTCTTACTTGGCAAATCGAACATCTCTCTTGGAATAAAATAGTAACTCCACACTTAAGAGAATGTAACTCTCCCTCACTAATTCAATGTATGGTAAAAGTGTAACTTCTTATCGCAATTGTAACTCCCTCATTCAACCAGATATTCTCTCATGTCTAAGTGTAACTCTCTCTCTCCCTAATTCGAAGTGTAACTCCTCAAGACAAGTGTGTCTTTCCCTTTATTCTTGGGATGAGTTACATTTTTCCTCAAGTAACTCCTCCCTCATGGAATTTGATTCTCCTATAGGCTCAAGGCATGAATTCATTTTGTAAATCCTTTCCTTTCTCATCTGTTTAAACAAGAGCAAGTGAGAGTTGGGAGTAGCATGTTCATTGTGAAGAAAGAGAGCAAATGTTCGTTGAAAAGTGTAAGTAGGTTCGGTCTTCATAACGACATGTGTAATTATGATTTTATGTAATTGATGCAAAGAAGAAAATTAAAATTATTATTGTAATGCTTGTCTCATGTGTCTTATGAACAAGGAATTTTATTTTTAGGTAAGGCCCCCATCGTGAGCCCTTAGGATTGGTCATAAAGTCAAATTGAGGCAATGTCATGTATGAAGGACCCTTCTTGGGCATGTTACATATTTGTATGAGTCATTAAAAGTATAAAAAGGCCCTCCAAGACCAAGTTAAAGCATTTCCTTCAAGTCGACTTCAAGATGGAGTAATGGACCTACACCAAAAGACATGTCAACTCACCCACAGTTCAGGTCGACTTATTTGGTGGGAAAACCACTATAAATAGGGCAGCGCGGCCTCATTTCAGAGACAGAATTTCAGTCAAGAAGTCTGCAATAGGAATTGCGAGAATCACTAAGAAAGGAGTCTCATAGCCAGCGAGAAGGAAGGAAGAGCAAAGTTGTTTGGGTCTGTTTTTAGGGCTGATATCACTCCACACGTGCAAGATTGCAAGACTGTCTACTGTAGAAAAAGGGTCGAGGCATTTCAGTCATCTAGGTAGCTGAATTGGGAGAAGGACAAGTCAAAAGAGAAGTTGAGTCAAGCAAGAAGATGCTTCTATCCTAAGCTAAGGTGTCAAGGGCATTATCTAGAAGGTGACACTTTCCAAGTGTTGCAACTAGGGTTTCTGAACGAAGGCTAAAAGTTAAAGGTCTGTTCTAGGAGCCAAAACACTGCAAGTTAGCTGAGAATAAGGAAGAAACAAGGAGTTTGACTATCGTTGACTCAAGGAAGAAAAGGAAGATTTTTGACTTGGTCTTAGAGAGGTCAAATAGGGTCTTGGTCTTGGTATTCATCACTTGAAGTCTCTATAAGAAGAAGAATTCGTTTGGGTTTTCCTCTCAAGTGGGAGAGGTTTTGGCCCTAGCTGATACCCTACATTCTGTGTCTCTTCTCTCTTTATTGTTTATGATTTGGTGATGAAGAAGCACACTATAATAATCTAACTAAAGAAAAGATCCTAATCTGTTGAAGTAAAAAGAAATGTGGAAAAAGTCGCGATTAAATCGGCAAAGTCTGATTTTTTGGACTAGCCAATTAAATCGATTGACTTTTTGGCGATTTTTTCCCAGTTGAAAAAGTTGGGATTAAATCGAAAAAGTTGGGATTAAATCAGAGTTTTTCCCCAAAAAATCGTTTTTGAGGCAGTTTCTTTAACAATTTTTTTTTTTTAATCGGAATTTTAATGAAAAAGTCAGGATAAAATCAGGAGTTTTCGAAAAAAATCATGAGTGAGGTAGTTTTTTTAACGACTTTTTTAAATTTTTTTAAAAATGAATATTTTGTATTTTTTTTTATTTTGCCGACTTTTTCAAAAACCTCCCGACTTCAACTTTTTCCACATTGGTAAAAAGCATTCACAAGCAGTGACCATTAATAGATCTTGATGCCCTAGATTTCTCAACAATGTTGAGCGTGTGAGAGCTAGTGAAGAGCAAGAACAAAGAAAGAGCTAGAGCAAGTGTGAAGGGCATGATCTGATCAAAAGAAGGAGGATATCTTCAAACAAAGAGAGAGTGCACTTCAGTTGCAAGTTGAATAGACATTGGTAACTTTATTCATTCTCTCTCTCTACTTTGTTGAACAATTGAAGAAATATAATCGAAGAATAATCATTTAGGTTTTCCACCTTGAGGGGTTTTTCCTTGATCATTGGACCAAAATCTCAGTGTCTCATATTTGTGCTTGGTTGTCTTTATATGATCCTTAAGTTTATGTTTTATCTAAAATTGTTGATCTGAAAAGTTTTGAAAAAGAAATTTGCATTCTAAGTAATTGTAACAACATAAAACATTCAGCGTTTTGCAATGTACATTCAGTTTTCTGCAAAATACATTCAACTTTCTGCAAAGTACATTCAGTTTCATTCAATTTTCTGCAAAGTAAATTCAGTTTTTTGCATAGAACTTTCAAGTTTCTGCAAAGAACTTTTAAATTTCTGCATAGAACTTACAGATTTTAACATGGTATTAGAGCCTTGGTGAAGACAAGTCCAAGGAGACAAGATAACTTGAGAAAACCCCACTTGCTACCAAATTTTTTGATCAAGATGACTTTGTCCTACTTCAAGGTAGAAGAGAAGTTGAATTATGCTTCAAACTTTGGCTTATTGTTTGAAGAAAGATACAGAAATGTATGAGAAACTAATTAGAATGTTTGCAATTAATGACTTGAACCAGATTATTGCCTTGCAGAATCAGTTGAAGGACATTAAGATAAACAGACAAGACATTTCAAGCATACTTCTTGAGAATGACCAAAATCAAGAATCAATTGTCACCAGTTGGTGAAGTTGTACCCGACAAAGAAATGGTGTTGAATGCACTTAGAGGCCTTTCCCCTGTTTGGGAGACTTTTATCACCACCATCAGCAATATCAACACTATTCCCACATTTGATGAGCTCTTGGGAAAGTGTGTCCAATAGGAGGCTAGAATGATCTCTAGAAGGAGAATTTCACATCATGAAGAAGGAGAACCTACTGCATTTTCAGCCTATGACAAGAGAAAGAAAGGTAATAAAAAAATTATGCTTTCAAATCAAATAAAAGGAATCTAAACATGTCAAAAGTTAGATGTTTTAACTATCAAAAGCATGGTCACATTGCTTGCAACTATAAAGAAAGAAGAAGAGCATCTAAATTCAAAACAAATCTGATTATAGAAAAGACACTTCTTAAAATCAAAGAAAAAGTCATCTTAAGAAAACAAGAAATCCAAGGTATAGAAATAATGCAGTGGAAACTCAATCAATATATTTTTTTGTTTATGCTCTTTCCAGTTCTTCTTCCGCATATCCATTTGATAGTTCATTAGTTGATAGTGGTGCTTCCAAACATTTTACTGGTTACAAAGAAGCACTCTCTAATCTAGTTGAGAGGGAGACCAATTTAAATGTTATCATTGAAAATAATTCTACTCACCAAATCAAAGGTTATAGTTTAGTTTCATTTCAATTAAATGATGCCAAATCTATTTTTTCGTAAGAAATTTTGTATGTACCTAGTTTGAAAAAGAATCTTGTATTCATATCTACTCTACAATATAAAGGAATAAAAATTGTTTTTATTAATGGAAAAGTTCTAACCTGGCCTTTGAACTCAAGTATAAGAGAAGCATTCACTCTTGGATCAAGATGTGAAGGGCAATGCTAAACCAATTCATGTGTTGATCCATGATACCGATCTTCAGTGTGAGCATTGGCACAAAAGATTCGCTCACCTACACTACAAAGCCTTACCTCATGTAAGGAAGATTGTTTCTAGTTTGCCCAGGATGCGCAAGTGGAAAGCATATAAAGGGACCATTCATATCTGCCCTAAAAAATAAAGGAATAAAAGTTGTTTTTATTAATGGAAAAGTTCTTACTTGGCCTTTGAACTCAAGTATGAGAGAAGAATTCACTCTTGAATCAAGATGTGAAGGGCAATGGTAAACCAATTCATGTGTTGGTCCATGATACTGATCTTCAGTGTGAGCATTGGCACAGAAGATTCGCTCACCTACACTACAAAGCCTTACCTCATGTAAGGAAGATCAGAATGGATCATGAAAGAGTTTACCCAGGATGTGCAAGTGGAAAGCATACAAAGGGACCATTCCCTTCAAGCAAAACAAAAACTAGTCAGGTACTTTAACTCATACATTTTGATTTATGTGAACCTATGCCTGTTACTTCTCTTAGTGGCTACTTGTATTTGATAATTTTTGTTGATGATTTTTCTCACAAGACATGGATATTTTTTTTTAAAAGAAAAAAGAAGCATTTGACATGTTCAGAGATTTCAAGGCTCTGATTGAAAATCAAACTGGAAAGTTGATCAAAGCTTTCAGATTTGATAATGAGGGAGATTTCACCTCTAATGATTTTAATAATCTTTGCAAAGACGCTGCAATAAAGAAAGAAATCACTGTGTCGTACAATCCACAACAAAATGGTGTCACTGAGAGGAAGAATAGAACCATTATGGAAGCAGTGAGAGCCATGTTGCATGATCAAAAGCTACCAAAGTTTCCGTGGAGAAAAGTTGCAAATACTATTGTTTATGTGCAAAATAGAACTCCTCATCGGGCCTTAGACAATAAAACTCCTGAAGAAGTCTTCACTAGTAAAAGCCCTGAAGTGAGTCATTTGAGAATCTTTGGTTGTCATGTGTACTTCCATGTGCCAAAAGAGAAAAGGAACAAACCGGAAGCTTCAGGTAAAAAAGGTACGTTTGTTGGTTATTGTGATAGTTCAAAAGCTTCTAGAATTTATGTACATGGTCAAAGAACTATAGAGTTTCGCAAAGATGTAACATTTGATGAAAATCCAACTCTTAGAAAAGCAAGAGACTCTCCTCCTCCTACCATCGTTGAAAAACAAGTTGTTAATGAAAAAGAGTCTGCATCTGAATCTGAACCAGAACTTGAGAATGAGCTTGATGATAATTCAATGGGTTCCATGGATGCTCTAAATCCTCCACCTCATGATCCTCCTACCAAAAAGAGACCACTATGGTTGCGAGATACCTTGCAAGATGTTGAACAACATGCTACCCCAAGAGGAACGTTCAGAGAAAGTAAGAAGTCAAGTCGGTTTCAAGGGTATGTTATTGCCATGAGCAATATCATTCAGGCAGAACCATGCACCTTTGAAGAAGCTGCAAAAGAACAAGTCTAGAAAGATGTCATGACTGAAGAATACGAGTCCATTATCCAGAATGATGTCTGAGAAGTGGTTCCTAGACCTTAAGGTAAACCTGTTGTCACTTCCAAATGGTTGTTTAAGATTAAACATGGTGCAGATAGTAGTATTGAAAAATATAAGGCTAGATTTATAGCTAGAGGTTTCTCTCGGAAAGAGGGAATAGATTATGATGAGATTTTTGCACTTGTAGCTCGATATACTACTATTCATTTGCTGCTGCCTTAGCTACTAGTCAGGGATGGACTCTTCACCAAATGGACGTATTTGTGGAATAGCCACAAGGCTTTGAAGAGCATGACATGGAAACTCATGTATGCAAATGGAAGAAAGCCTTATATGGGCTGAAGCAAACTCCAAGAGCTTGGTATGCTCGCATTGATAGCTACCTAATAAAGCTTGGTTTCGCAAGAAGCAGTGCAGACCCAAACCCGTACTTCAAGACAATCCAAGGTATACCTTTGATTTTGGTATTGTATGTTGATGATTTATTCTTGACAGGAAGAGAACCTCTTATCCTCTAGTGTATGAGGGAGTTGGCTTCTGAATTTGAAATGAAAGACCTTGGTTTTATGCATTACTTTTTGGGTCTAGAGGTATGGCAAAGACCTGGTGAAATTTATCTTTCTCAAGGAAAATATGTTGTTGAGCTTCTTGAAAGATTTGGTATGGTAGAATGTAAGTCCATGCATACTCCTATGGAAATGAACTTTAAGAAATTATGTGGCAAAGTTGCAGGACATAGTCTGGCAAATCCCACAGAGTATAGACATTTTATTCGTGCTTTCATGTTTTTGGTAAACACTAGGCCTGACATATGCTTTGTTGTAAACACAATTTAACATATGATTAATCCCTTTCATGCCCACTGGATTGCTGCAAAACATGTACTCAAATACTTGCATGGAACTATCAATCTAGGATTGAAATACACTGCTAAAAATGTAAGACTTCATGGATATACTGATGTTGATTGGGCTGGTAACTCTATTGATAGAAAGAGCACTTCTGGGTGTTGCTTTAGCTTGGGATCTGCCATGATCTCTTGGATGAGCAAAAAGCAGAAATCTATTGCACTAAGTACAATTGAAATTGAGTACATTGTTGCTAGCATGGCTAGTTGTGAGGCAGTTTGGCTGAGGAAGCTTTTTGGGGAACTATTTGAGCAAGTTCCAAACACAACAGTCATATATTGTGACAATAAGAGTGGGATTCGTCTTGCAAAAAATTTTGTGTTTCATGATAAGTCCAAGCATATTGAAATCAAGTATCGCTATATCCGAGATATGGTGCAAAGAGGAGCAATGAGACTCTATCACATCTCCATTGATGATTATATCGTTGACATTCTTACCAAGTCTTTACCGAAAGGAAAGTTCTCCGTTTTTAGAGAGCAACTTGGACTTACGAACATGACCCTTTCGAGAAGCAGTCACATCTGATCGAGAACACTGAGCTGCCTTTCCCCCCTATCAGAGCTCACGTGATTAGGAAATGATGCCAGAAAGCTCCTGAGGATGAGGGCCCTCTTGTGTAGTGTGTGCCACAAGAGTAGGCCTCAATATGCATCCAACCCACAGGATAGGACGTGGGAAGAGCCACCTATGTGGCCAATAGGTGTAGTGAGACTTGTCTATGTGACTTGTCTAGGATGTAGGTGTTCCACCACTTGACATTTAATGAAACTTGGTTGTGTTTCATTCTTGTCTGTGTGACTTGAGTCTTGTCCATGTGATAATCCTTTCCTTTCCCAATTTGTGTCAAGTGGATGATTCTTCTTTAGATTATGACTTCATTATTACAGATGTTATAGGGCAAAGTTGAACTAAGATGATTGAAAGAGATCAAAGGAAGCAGAAATCTTTGATGCGGAAAGCAATTCCTCCCTAGCTGAGAGGGAGTGTTAAAATTTGGCAGCTCAATGATGAATTTCTCCTAGAAGAAATCATATCTTTCAGTTTTGTTTGAACCACTTATAATAAAATTTTATTCTTGACATTTCTAATATAACTTTTCAAAAATAGTAAGTCACATCTCAATTTGGAAGTGACTTTCCAAAAATAGAAAGTCATGTATGAATGATTAAGGACGATCTTGTCATATGGAATCCACTTTAAAATCAAATCAATCATGATTATACAAGTCAAGAATTAATATTTTTATCTTTATTATTATTATTATGATTATTTATAAAATAGTCTAAAGTCATTCATCTTTAATGGATTAATAAAAACGAATTCTCTCATGGAATAAGTAAATTAAATTGGAAATCTCTTACTTGGCAACTTGAACCTCTCTCTTGGAATAAAATAGTAACTCCACACTTAAGAGAATGAATCTCTCCCTCACTGATTCAATGTATAGCAAAAGTGTAACTCCTCCTCATTAAATGCACTTGTAACTCCCTCATTCAATTCGATTTGTAACTCTCACCAAATATTCTCTCATGTCTAAGTGTAATTCTCTCTCTCCCTAATTCGAATTGTAACTCCTCAAGACAAGTGTGTTTCTCTCTCTATTATTGGGATGAGTTACATTTATGCTCAAGAAACTCCTCCCTCGTGGAATTTAATTCTCTTATTGTTGGCTCAAGGCACGAATTCATTTTGTAACTCCTCTCCTTTCTCATTTAATTAAGCAAGAGCAAGTGAGAGTTGGGAGTTGCATATTCATTGTGATGAAGGAGAGTGAGTGTTGAGTGTGTAAGAGAAGTGTGAGAGCTAGTGAAGAGCTAGAACAAGTGTGAAAGACATGCTCTGATCAAGAGAAGGAGGAGATCTTCAAGCAAAGAGAAAGTGCACTTTAGCTACAAGTTGATCAGACATTGGTGACTTTATTCATTCTCTCTCTCTCTCTCTCTCTCTCTCTCTTTCTCTCTCTCTCTCTCTGTTGAACAATTGAAGAAATCTAATAGAAAAAGAATCATTTGAGTTTTCCCCCTTGAGGGGTTTTTCCTTGGTCATTGGACCAAAATCTCAGTTTCTCATATTTGTGTTTGGTTGTCTTCATATGATCCTTAAGTTTATGTTCTATCTACAATTGTTGATCTGAAAAGTTTTGAAGAAGAAATCTGCATTCTAAGTAATTGTAACAACATAGAACATTCAGTGTTCTGCAAAGTACATTCAGTTTTTTGTGAAGTACATTCAATTTTTTGCAAAGTACATTTAGTTTCATTCAATTTTCTGCAAAATACATTGAGTTTTCTGCATAGAACTTTCAAGTTTCTACAATGAATTTTTAAATTTCTACATAGAACTTTCAGATTTTAACAATATGCATGCTTGATCATTTCATTATTTGTTGATTTTTCAAAGCCTAAGAGAGGGGTTGATTCATTATGTGATGGATTGATGATTATGGCTTATTTGTTTTGCTTGAATTGTGACTCACAAGTTTGTAAGAATTGCTACCTTGCTTAGTTTCAGTGATTGTTATAGATGGAGGGAGCTTTTGGCATTATACCATGGGGATAATATAGTGTGCATTGTGTACATTTGCGGAGAGATTGATCATGAATATGATAGCTACTGTGATGTTAAGCTACTGATGATCTTGTGCATTTGTACATATGCTAGTGGAAACAATGATTGATTCCAAGCTTGCAGTTGATGGGAATAGTGATTCCAAGCCACAATGATACTTTCGCATCAAGATTCTCTCTATAAGAGGAAGGCGACCTTGTTAAGGTTGTTGCTTGAATTGTTGGGGGTTTTGAGGTGCATGAGAGGGATTCTCATACGCAAGGGTTGATGATTATACTTTATGGGTTGTTGTTCCAGTTAAAACAAGCAAGATATTTCAAGATCAATGAGTCTCTAATCCACTTGTCCTAGTATTGGTTGAGACATGATTATATTTTTAAGATGTCCTAAACAGCGCTTCATGTGTTGTCCAAAGATGTTGACCCATGATGATGACTTTAGGAATCTTGGAGTTTTGGCAGCTTATTGTTGGCATCTTCCTTGTTCTAGAGCGATTTCGGAGTTCAGAGAGAAGTAGTGGTCCACGAGTACGTTACTTTAGTTTCCCAAATATTCATTATTATTTTGGAACCCCTAGTAGAGGGGATGGGGTAGTGGCTAGGTTTGGCTGTGTAAATTAAGCTGCCTTCTTTTACTCTCCTTGCCTTTTCAGCATTCAAAGGCCAAGTTGTGAATTGCTTGCTTGATTGCTTGGAGAGAAACACACCTTTGTGAACAATGATTGCTTGGAAGTTGCGGTATGTGGACTTGTGCTTGTGGGTTTGACTCTTACAAGCTAGGTATGATGTTCTATCTTGATGGAGAAGTATTCTTTCAATTTTGTGAGGCACCAAATTTACTCCAAAAGCGTTTTGACCTTGTTGGGAAGGTGTTGTCTCCAAGCGCTTTGGCAATGTTTCATGAACATACAAATGGCTTAGTTTGGGTGGATACCTGGCCTTTGTTAGAGTACTAACATGGAACCCTTACCTAGGAGTTGTTACACTAATCATGATGTTGACTAAACAATTAGGCACACACAAGGGGGGAGTCAAGTTACTCAATTAGTGGTGGTACCTACCAAATAGGAGTGTTGGGTACTTGGAGTAGGGCACTCAACCCTTCGAGTTGAGGACCACGTAATACATACTTTATGGAGGTTGGTGATGGACCTAGACACATATGATGAGGAGGAGCATTAAAGCTTATTAACCACAATGGCATACATGAGAGGATATGTGGTACACAATTAGAGAAGCGCCTTGAAAGAAGGAACTTGGATAGCATACCACCATGGAAGAGGGAGCATTGGACTAATAGAGTGTTGGAGAGCACACCGTCATGGAGGAAGGGCATTGAGCCCTTGAAGAATCATGTTGTTAGAATTTCAAGCCCTAGGTGATTAATGTCCTCACATTCTCAATCAAACAAGTAAATTGTTGCATTTAATTAATGTTGAAATTAGATTTCTAATTATAGCAACAAGCACATAATAGCTAGAACAAAAGCATAAAAAAAATAATTTCACACAAATAGGTAATTACTCCTCCAAATGAGCTTTTCATTTCTTCAAAAAGAAGTTACACGGAAACCTCCACACGCTATCCAAAAAACAGCACTACATGAAGACCAAAGACACCCTGAACTAAGCTTGTAAAGCCTACTAAAAAAATTGAAAACAGTGGAAAATTGTTGCACGAACTTTGAGACAGCCTGTATGGCCTATACAAACTTGTCCATACAAATGTATGGACTTTTGTACAAATGTCCAAAAGTTTACGGAGTGATCTCTCGAACTACATGCTACCCAAAATGTCTCTTCCCTGGCTTACTGTGTTAGATTTTGTAGCTCAAACAAGTGTTCTAGCCTTGAGAGGTGTCATTAAGGCTAAGAACATGAGGAATTAATTATCTCCAAGCTCATGTAATTTTTCCTAAGGGAAATATCTTAATTATGTCAATTAGCGATTTTTTAATTATTTCCTAAGTTAAAATTAGGGAAAGTGGATAATTAATTTACATTAGTTAGGATAAGATTGATTTACCTTTGGAAGCTTCAAGAAAGTTTCTAAGTTGATCTTAGCCATCGCTTGGATCAAGTGAACTTCTAATCGTGACCATTTATTTCTGAATGAGATTATAAAGGGAACCGATGTGCAGCATTGGAGACACATAGAATATCGAGTGAGTGATTTTCAGAGACACCAAGAGGGTTTCAACAGCAGTGATTGGGAAGAAATTGTCGGAGTTTATTCTTCACAGAGATTTCCAGTTTTTGAGTATCAAAAGGACAGTGAATTATTTCTACAGGTGGAGGTCGAGTTTGCTAGTTCGAGTTTGCTAGTTTACCAGTGTGATTTGCCAAAGTGAATTCCCAAAGGCAGTGCAAGTTATTGGGAAAGCTAGATCAAGATTTATAGTGGCAGTGTGATTGCAAGAAAGGGTAGTGTGAATTGTAGGAAATGCATATCGAATTTCTAGACGCTGCCAGATTGCCAATGCGAATTGTTGGAGGTTTCCAGTGCAAGTTCCAAAGGAGGTCTGAATTGCAGGAAAGGGCCAAGTTAATTTGCAAAGGGAGATAGCGAAGTCCCAAATCGATTTGTTCAAAGGTGAAGATAAAAATATTGTCAAAGCATTGCCAGTGTCAGGCAAGCAATTGTAATTTCTCAATAAGCAATGTTGCCAAAGATATTAAATAAAACCCTCATATCTGAAAACTGGTTTTCCCCACATTGGGTTTTTTCAGGAACATTTTTGTCCAAAAATAGTGGTGTAAATTGTGTGATTGGTTTCTCATATATTTCCTGTAATTTTAATTTTGTGATTGGCGTTGTTCATGTGATTATTCGTTACTCCCCGCCAAAGAATTAATTTGTAGTTAATAAGTAACAAGAAATAACTAAATGGGTTAATAGCACCTTCTGGGTAGCCAGAATTTTCACATGGTATCAGAGCAGTGAAGCGTTGAGGTTATCGGTGATCTGAGCACAACAGTGGATTTTCATACAGAAAGATATCTTCAGATTTATTGGAGTTTATTGTTCGAGGGTTTCAATAATGGCTTCAGTTGGATTGAGGGATCAGGACAGACTTGATGGTGCATCAAACTTTGGCATCTAGAAATCCAGAATTTTATTATTGTTGAAGGAACATGAACTGAAGGAGTATGTTATGGCAGTTGTTACCATACCGAGAGATCCGATGCAATTAATGACCTACCACAAGGAGGATTCCAAGACTAGGCATATTATCCAAGATAGCGTCAAAGTTCACATCGTTCCATATTGCACAAATGGATACAGCCAAAAAGATGCGGGATACCATCCTAAAGTTGTTCCAGAATGCTAATGTAAATAGGAAGTTGATCCTCAAAGAGAAGCTAAGAAACACCAAACAGAACAAGGAAGAAGGCATACTGAATTACCTCACCAGGATCAGAGTTGTCAAGGACGAGTTAGCAGTTGTCGAAGAGAATATAGATGATGATGAGCTCATGAGAGTTGCTCTAAATGGGTTCACAAAGCAGTTGGACATGTTTGTCCAAGTGATCAATGGGCAACAAGACCTACCTGACTGGGATAATTTGCGAAGCGGTTCACTCAGGAAGAGCTTAGGTTGAGCCTTGTCAATGGCAACAGTAGTAAAAGCCAGAAGCGTGAGGATGATAAGTGTTAGCTCTACTATGCAGCGCTGACTACCTAAGGTCAAGACGAAGCACAGTCTGTTCGGTTGTGCTCAAAGAGGGCTTACATTGGTCATTTTTCCCTTCCCCTTCTACCCCGCTTACTCTCCACCACCTTCGTTTCCCTATTTGCCTCCTAAACCTGACAAGTAACCCTCTTTTTGACCTTAGCCCCAAGCATAAAACCCCAAATAAACCATAAAGCCATACCCATATGCCCTCGTGCGCTCATAAAACCCTAATCACATCCCCACCGTTGATCATCCCGCCGATCCCACGGCTCCCGTCACACCGGATAAAGGCGACCCGCTCTACCACTCCCCACCCTTAAATCATCTCCGCCAAGATCTAACGGTCTTCGCTTTCATTGCGGCGGCAACCTAATCGAGTGATAGCGCACAATGAGGGCATTTTTTCTCTCTCATCCACTGCTACATGTTGATTGTTGAATGGAATCGCTTGGCCCCTGGCTTTTACCACTTTACGCCCGAAAGCGGTGCAATGAAAACCATTACCGCCCGATCAATCTGCCCCACCCGTTAAACGTCCGTGCAGTTTCGCTCCCTGATGATTGTCCGATCCGTCCGCTGAGGATCTAACAGCACTAACTCACCCCACTCCCACCTCGGCCGATAGCCTCTGCTGAACCATCTCCACCGTCCATTTCCCCGATCCGACAGCCATTCTTCTCGCTCATCCAAATCATTCACCTACCCATGCATTCCACGTCCTCAACCATTCTGCTTGCCCGAAGAAGGAGATGACCAGCTCTGCCATCATCAGTCACAGTCAGGCCCCCAACAACCATATTTAACAGAAAGCATAGCCGAAAGGAGAAAAGGACAAGCACGACTCTGTAACTGAATTTATCAGTCATGGACTCCACTAGTACGAGCACTCCAATTGCCTAAAGGACAGCACAGCTCCTGAACAAATCGGATTCACCCACTGAAGCAAGCAAGCACGTTCAGAGACTCCGTCAGGACGTTAAATGCAGTTAGTGGTCAATTATGACCCCTCTATACCTAAACGGCCAAGTGCCCTAGTATTGTAAACTTATAAATATCCAAAAGTAAGATGTAATCAAGGTTGGCATTTGATGTAAGGGTCAACTTCTGGAGACTGTAGACATTTTGTCACTTGCAGCGTCTCATCTTCATTTTCAGCTAATACAAGCTTCTTTTTGTTGTTAACTGCTGACTGTCCACTTTCTCCTTGTTCTAAGCTTGTGCCTGATATGCTGTGTTCTTGAGCTCTTGGCGTTTAACACTAGATAACTGTCATCTTATCTATGTGTTAAAGTATTGATTGCATCACTGAATAGGTTAATCAGGTTTCTCTCTATCTAATGCAGGAGAGTTGTCATCCTGTCTTTGCATTAATAGATTAGAATTACAGGTTCCTTTACTAGTTGCAGCCAGCCATCACATGGTCTTGTGCATCTGCTGGTGTGGTTAGTATTCCTCATATTCACCTTATATCTAAACCGTGAGCATTGGTGGTCTAAAGCCTTGTACTCTGAGGGTGTTCATGCATGTCTGGAGTGAAATAGAGTGAAAGTGGTTATCTAGCTTGAACTAAACCATCATTCCTTCCATTAAACTTGCAACAATAGTTGAATTTATATGTTACCAGGCATCTCCAAGCTACAACCTAGGAGAGTTTCTTGGAATCTTAACATAATTGGCGTCGTTGCCGAGGAGAGGAGATTGAAGCTCAGCTTCCTTGGGAGAACGACACAGATCCAGCTTTGATGATAGAGAAATTTTGGACACATTTCCAGTTGTAATCATCTATCTGGCGACTCCACTGGAGGCCGAATCTCTTGGCGACTCCACATTACAGTTCTAGCTCAGTTTGTGAGACATACTCGGAGAAATCCTTAGAAATCACCAACAGACCCAGTGCCTAGCCCTCAAAAGATTGTCAAGCAAAGCAAGATATCACGAAGAGGAGCATCAGGATTAGGTAAGCCTAAACAATCTTATGTATCTCTGCAAGAAAGGCTTATAATTGAGCATGCACAGGTTGAAAATATAGAGCCTAGCACTATCAGTAAAGAAATACTCCCAAAGATTCATAAAGCTCCTTATTCAATAAGTTCCCCTTTGGATCTCAGTCCAAAGAAAGCCTCCCTTCCAGTCCATCATATTCCTTTAGCCCTGTCAGTGATTTCCCAACTCCCAGTATCCTTCCCTCTGCCCCAGTCATGGCAGGCCCACAAGCACCTACCAAAATGGAAAGAATCATAGCTGCTAGGTATGGACCCCTGGTCCTACCTATTCCTTTGAATGCCATGCCTACAGGAGAATATTATAAATACATGCCCAAGTTCACTGGGACAGAGGGAGTAACAGCGGAAGAACACCTTGGGTCCTTTTATAGCTATACTGATAACCTAGACAGCAGTGAAGATGATGTGTGGATGAGGGTATTTGTCCAAAGCCTTGATGGAGAGGCTAGAAAGTGGTTCAGAGAACTGACCCCTAGGTCTATAGCAGACATTGAGGCATTAGACGACATGTTTGTAAAACATTGGGGAGATAAGAAAGATCTGTTACACTACCATACTAAGTTTGGCAACCTGAAAAGGGAAAATGGGGAGCCATTGTGTGATTTTAATAAAAGATTCAATCATATGTATAGCAAGATACCAGCTGAAGTGAAGCCTACCCCCACCTCTGCTAAACTCACCTATGCCAATGTCTTTGATTCTGATTTCTGCCTGCTATTAAGAGAGAGAAGATGTGCTACTCTAGCCGAAATGCAAGATGCAGACTTGGAGGTGGAATCCAATATCATGGTTGCAGAGAAATTCAAAGGACATGCTGATAGAAGGAGGCAGAGAGGTGAGTCTTCCTCTTTTTCATCTTCATAACCCAAAATAGACAAAATGACTAAAATGATAGAGTCATTGGCTGCTGAAATATCCAAGCTGAAGGTTGAGCAGAGTTCTAGGAAAGCAAAGCTTCCTAATTCATTTGCTCCTAGGAATCCAAATCCATCCAGAAGAGCAAATGAACAATTGCAGATCATTCAAAGGGGCAAAGAGGCCAGTGAAGAACAAAGGGTTAAGGCTCCTTTCCAGAACGTAGTCATGGAGGAGGAACAGTTTGATAAAGAGGATGAGATTCACTGTATGGAAGGCAAGGGTAGTGCTGCCTTTTTAACACTAGCTGCCTACAAAGAATCATTACTCAGAGACTAGACCAGTCAAGAGTGGGACAGAGGAATTGTTCTACAGACTAAAGACCAGCAAAGATATAACTTGAGGTCAAAAACGAGTAATGTCAAGGGGAATCCTGCCCAAAGAGTTGTCGCCCCCACAGAGCAGCAAATCAGCAAGCAGAAGCGACCGACAACTGATACCATCATCCTGAAAGCACCAGCTCAAGAGGTAAAAGGCCCTGACAAGTCTCCTTCCCCTTTCAATTTTGAATCAGAGGTCCAGAAGTTAAAAATATATGTGCCTCTGACAGAACTTGTAAAGAGTGAAGTCTTTAGAAAGCCTATTCTTGATGCCCTTGAGCTGAAAGCCACACAAGCATCCAATGACTGTGAATGTACAAGATGATAAACCGGCAGTTGTGCTTAGCCCAATGACTGAACCTGCTGATGACAATTCCCCATCATTTTATGTCTCCTTGACCATTCATGACAAAATCCTCCACAACTGTCTGCTGGACACAGGTGCTAGCCATAATCTGATGCCCAAAGTTGTCATGGAAGAGTTAGGCCTTGATATTACCAGACCTTATCATGACTTGTTCTCCTTTGATTCGAGGAAGGTGAAATGTTTGGGGTTAATCAAAGACTTTGCTATCACCCTAACTCAGCTGCCCATGAAGAGCATGATGATGGATATTGTAGTAGCAGATGACCCCCCTAAGTTTGGCATGCTACTTTCCAGAGGGTGGATTAAGAGGTTGGGGGGGACATTACAAAATGACTTAACTTATGCCACTGTCCTAGTTTTTGGAGGAGAAAGCAGAAGACTGTACAAGGAAGCCTAGCTAGCCTATATCATCAATGATTTGAAGAATCCCACTAATCATCCCATTTATGCTGTGGACACGGATTTTGGAGCGTGTATTCTCCAAATCGAAGAATCCCATAGGGCCTCGGTGCAGCTCAAGAAACCAGTAGGCCAGGCCATGGAAGAAGAAGGGACACAGACTTGGGAGATGTTCTTTGATGGAGCCTGTTCAAAGGAGACTGCAGGAGCAGGAGTGGTGCTGGTGTCTCCAAGACAAGTAAGCACACATGTGTCTTTCAAACTGACTTTTCAGGTCACCAACAATACGGTAGAGTATGAGGCTCTGATATTGGGCTTAAACGCAGCCAAAGACATGGGAATCAGAGACATAAATTTGTTTGGAGATGTTGATCTCATCATCCAACAAGTGAAAAAAACATTCCAAGCAAGGCACCCAAGGCTGAAAGCATACAGAGATGAGGTATGGAAACTCAAAAATGCTTTTGATAGTTTTTGTATCTCATGTATCCCTAGAGTTAAAAATCAACTTGTCGATTCCCTTACTGTGTCTACTAGCATGTTCATCCCTCCCAGGCTCCCTAAATTGGTTTATGAAGTCCAGATAAAATATAGACCATCCTTGCCTGATAATGTCCAACACTAGAAAGTCTTTGAGGATGATGATGAAGTAAATAGGTTTCTGCAAGTCATTGATGAATTCTCTGAAATGCAAATTGACCAAGAAAATGAAACCTTAGAGGAATGTTCCCAACCCCGGCTAAAGAACAAAATTGGCCAAGACAACATTGTACAGTTGCCTAGCAATCATATACCTAAAGGGCTAGTGCCTCTAGAGAAGTTGTTTGACCATAACGATGTGCCTCATAAGATTTCCCAAAAAGAAGATCAGTCTGCAGTCCATAGGCATAACATAGGGAGTTTGGATCATCCAAAGTATATAAATCTGTCCACCCATTTATCTGATGCCCAAAGTTCTGAGTACTGCACCTTAATGAAGCAAGTTGCGGATGTCTTTGCCTCGGAATATAGTGACCTTAAAACTTATGACAAAAAGACCATCCAGCATAAGATCCCATTGGAGAAAGACACCATTCCTTTCAAGCAGAAGCTGAGACCCATTAATCCTTTGCTCCTCCCTCTGATTGAAAAAGAAATCAAGAAGTTGTTGGCTGCCAAAATCATAGTTCCTCTGAGATATTCAAAGTGGGTAGCCAACTTGGTAGTGATGAGGAAGAAAAATGGAGAAATCAGGTTGTGCGTTAATTTCAAGAACCTGAACAAATGCTCTAAGAAAGACAATTATCCTCTACCCAAGATGGAGCATTTGCTACAGAAGGTCTCAAGAGCTAAAGTTATGTCTTTCCTGGATGGACTTTTGGGGTATAGCCAAGTTGTTGTACATCCAGACGACCAGGAAAAGACTGCTTTCACCACTCCTTGGGGCACTTTTATGTACTCTAAGATGCCCTTTGGGCTGATGAATGCTCGGACTACCTTTTAGAGAGCCATGGATATAGCGTTTGTGGGAGAGAAGGATAAATTTGTGCTTGTCTACTTGGATGATATAACAATATACTCCAACAGCCATCAAGATCATTTGCAGCATTTGAAGAAAGTGTTTCTGAAGTGCTGAAGGTTTGGGATATCAGTGAATCCTAAGAAGTCACAATTTGCTTTAGAAGAGGGCAAGCTTTTAGGACACATTGTTTCTACTGCAGGTGTCAATATTGACCCAGAAAGAGTGAAAGCAATACAAGCCTTGTTTGTCCCAAGATCAAAAAAGGACATCCAATCCTTTCTGGGCAAAATAAATTTTGTAAGGAGGTTTGTTCCTAATTTTGCAGTACTGGTAAAACACATCACCTCCATGCTAAAAAAGGGATCAGAGATCAAATGGATTGATGCAACAAGAAGATCTTTTGAAGCCATCAAGAAAGCTATTATGGAAGCTCCCACTTTGATCAGCCCAGACTACAGCAAGGAGTTCCATATCTTCTCCTTTGCTTCTGGTGACACCCTTGCAGCAGTCTTATTGCAAAAAGATGATGAGGGTTCAGAGCATCCAGTGGCATTTTTCAGCAAAACCTTAAGGGATGTTGAACTAAGGTATGATATTATCGAAAAACAGGCCAATGCCCTTATCAATCTTTGAAAGCTTTCCGAATATACATTCTGCACTCGAAGGTAATTGCATATGTGCCCTCTGCTTCAGTAAAGGATGTCCTAACGCAGCCAGATGTTGATGGAAGGAGGGCTAAATGGATTGCAAAGCTTATTGAATTCAACATAGAATTGAAGCCCACCAAGCTTGTCAAAGGTCAGGGCCTTGCCAAGCTGGTAGCTGAAGAAAATTGCAGAATGTTGGACATGAATTGGATAAGCACAAACGCAGGTGACAGACAGATAGAAGAAGCAACAGTAGGACATGACCAGTTGTTGGCTGAAAATCTAGCTTCTTGTGAATTGTATTCTACAATAGCTCAATTTTTGCTGAAGTTAGAAGTTCCTTCAGGCCTTAGTTCAAGCCAAGCTAGGACTATTAAGCTCAGGGCAGCCAAGTTTTGTATTCATGAAAACTTGTTGTATTGGAAGGATCCATCTGGAATCCTTTTAAGATGTCTGGACAAAGAGTAATCTGTGGAGGTCATGCATCAGTTTCATTCCAACATTTGTGGAGGACATCACTATTGGAAAACCACAGCCCACAAGATCCTCAGAGCTGGGTATTATTGGCCCACTCTGTTTTCTAATGTCTTCTCATTTGTGAGATCCTGTGACAAATGCCAGAGGTTTGAAGGAAAACAACAGTTGAAGTCCTTACCCTTGAAGCCAATACATGCCAGTGGCCCTTTCCAGCAGTGGGGCCTGGATTTCATAGGGGAAATTAATCCACATTCCAGTGGCCAGCACAGATGGATCTTAGTAGCCACTGACTACTTCACTAAATGGATTGAGGCCATCCCTACTAGGAAAGATGATCACCATGTGGTCATGAAGTTCTTGTCAGAAAACAATTCCACCAGGTTTGGCTGTCCACACAAATTGGTTACAGACAATGCAACAACCTTCAGGGCAAAAGAGTTGGTGGACATGTGTGACTCAATGGGCATTAAGCTAGTGCATTCCACCTCATATTACCCTCAAGGTAATGGTCTGGTAGAATCATATAATAAGAGCCTGATAAGGATAACCAAAAAGTTGTTGGAAGATAACAAGAGGAACTGGGATTCCAAACTGAAGTTTGCATTGTGGGCAGACAGGGTGACCACCAAGAAATATGGCACTAAGGCTGCATTCCCAATCCAATTGACCCTGGCCAGGTTCTTGCAGGAAAAACAAAATGAGGAAAATGATATGGCAAAGAGGATTAGTGACTTGGCTGAAGTACATCAAATCAGAGATCAACTGATTGAAAAGTCTGAAGCACATCAAAAGAGAATCAAGGAAGCTTTCGACAGAAAGGCAAAAACGGACAATTTTCAAGATGGAGACTTGGTGCTTAAATGGGATGCACTGAAGGAAAAGAAAGGCAATCATGGGAAGTTCAATGCTCTGTGGACCGAACCTTTTGTCATTGCTCAGATCCAGGGGAACAACACTTTCATGCTACAAAGTATGGAAGGAGAAACAGTTTTTGATGGCTTAGTTACTGGGCGGTTTTTGAAGATTTATGTGGTTTAAGGCTTTAGGGCCTCAGCATTGTAAATAGGTTCTTTTAAAGTTTTAGCATAGGCTTAATTAGACTCCATGCCCAATGGAACACTAGGAAATATTGTTGATCTTGTTTTTGTGTGTAAGGCAGTGGTCTACGGTTCTTGAAACCTCACAGGGAGGATTTCATCCCCAGAAGGAGCCAGTGTTAGCTCTATTATGCAACGCTGACCACCGAAGGTCAAGAGGAAGCACGGTCTGTTCGGTTGTGCTCAAAGAGGGCTTACATTGGTCATTTTTTCCCTTCCCCTTCTACCCCGCTTACTTTCCACCACCTCTGTTTCCCTATTTGCCTCCTAAACCCGACAAGTAACCCCCTTTTTGACCTTAGCCCAAGCATAAAACCCCAAATAAACCATAAAACCATACCCATATGCCCTTGTGCGCTAATAAAACCCTCATCGCATCCCCACCGTTGATCACCCCGTCGATCCCACAACTCCCGTCGCACCTAATAAAGGCAACCCGCTCTACCACTCCCCACCGTCAGATCATCTCCGCCAAGATCTAACGGTCTTCGCTTTCATCGCGCTAGCAACCTAATTGAGCGATAGCGCATGATGAGGGCGGTTTTTCTCTCTCATCCGCTGCTACATGTCAATTGTTGAATGGAATCGCTTGGCCTCGGGCTTTTACCACTTTACGCCCGAAAGCAGTGCGATGAAAACCATTACCGCCCGATCAATCTGCCCCACCTGTTAAACATCCGTGCAGTTTTGCCGCCCGATGATCGTTCGATCCGTCCGTTGAGGATCTAACGACCCTAACTCACCCCACTCCCACCTCAGCTGATAGCCTCCATCGAGCCATCTCCACTATCCATTTCTTCGATCCGACGGCCATTCTTCTCGCTCATCCAAATCGTTCACCTACCCATGCATTCCACGTCCTCAACCATTCTGCTTGCCCGAAGAAGGAGATGACTAGCTCCGCCATCATCAGTCACAGTCAGGCCCCCAAAAACCATATTTAACAAAAAGCATGGTCGAAAGGAGAAAAGGACAAGCACGACTCTGTAACTGAATTTATCAGTCATGGACTCCACTGGTACAAGCACTCTAACTGCCTAAAGGACAGCACAACTCTTGAACAGATCGGATTCACCCACTGAAGCAAGCAAACATGTTCAGAGACTCCGTCAGGAGGTTAAATGCAGTTGGTGGTAAATTATGACCCCTCCATACCTAAACGGCCAAGTGCCCTAGTATTGTAAACTTATAAATATCCAGAAGTAAGATGTAATCAAGGTTGGCATTTGATGTAAGGTTCAACTTCTGGAGACTGTAGACATTTTGTCACTTGCAATGTCTCATCTTCATTTTCAGCTAATACAAGCTTCTTTTGTTGTTAATTGCTCACTGTCCACTTTCTCCTTGTTCTAAGCTTGCGCCTGATATGTCGTGTTCTTGAGCTCTTGGCGTTTAACACTAGATAACTATCATCTTATCTCTGTGTTAAAGTATTGATTGCATCACTGAATAGGTTAATCAGGTTTCTCTCTATCTAATGCAGGAGAGTTGTCATCCTGTCTTTGCATTAATAGATTAGATTTACAGGTTTCTTTACTAGTTGCAGCCAGCCATCACATGGTCTTGTGCATCTGCTGGTGTGGTTAGTATTCCTCATATTCACCTTATATCTAAACCGTGAGCATTGGTGGTCTAAAGCCTTGTAGTCTGAGGGTGTTCATGCATGTCTAGAGTGAAACAGAGTGAAAGTGGTTCTCTGGCTTGAACCAAACCATCATTCCTTCCATTAAACCTGCAACAATAGTTGAATTTATATGTTACCAAGCATCTCCGAGCTACAACCTAGGAGAGTTTCTTGGAATCCTAACAATAAGAATGTTTCTTTTGTGGGAAAGGGTAAAGCCAAGAAGGGCTCAAGCAAAGGGCCTAACTCCAAGGGAGAGAAGAAAAAGTACTTGAGTAAAATCAAGTGTTTTGGATGCGGCCAACATGGACACTATGTCAGTCCATGTCCGAACAGGAAGCAGGGTGACAAGAAGAAGAAGCAATAGACAGCAGCTTCAGCGGATATTGACGAGTTATCTTCAAGACTAGAAAATGAGTTCACTCTTATAACTTGTTTATCTAGCTCAACCACCACAGGAGTCTAGTATGTTAACAGTGGGGCATCATGTCATATGACAAGGGTTAGAGAATATTTCTCTAGCTACAAAGCAAAGGAGATGGGATTCCAGATTCAAATGGGAAATAAGTCCAAGTGTACTCCAGTTGGAAGAGGGGCAGTTAAATTTTAGAGGAGTCAAGAAAGAGTACTCATGTTACAAATGTGTTGCATGTGCCAGGTTTAAGAATGAACCTAATTTCAGTTTCTTCTCTTCAAGATAAGGGGTTTGAAGTGTACTTTCGAGGACAGAAGGTGTACATAAAACACCAGGATTGGAAGTCAGTGAAGGAGATTGGGGTGAGAAGCAACAAGTTGTAGTTAGATGCTCTGAAGGCACTAGTGAGTAGCAGCAGTAACAGAGATATGGGATAGTTATAGCATGTTGCATAGGAGAATGGGTCATATCCATCATGGAGCACTCGAGTTGCTCAAAGAGACCATGACGGGTGTTCTAGAAGTAAGCACAGAACATGATGATGTGTGCAGAGAGTGCATACTTAGGAAGTTTGCAAAGGCAGCATTTCCAAGGAGTGACAGTAGAGCCAAGGGTGTGCTAGATCTGATACATTCTAACATTTGTGGTCCATTTTCCACTAAGTTTCTCATGGGTTATGAGTATTTTGTGACCTTCATTGATGACTTCTCCATGAAGACCTAGATTTACTTCTTAAAGACACGATATGAAGTCTTCAGTCACTTCCAAGAGTTCAAGGCTCTTATGAGAACTCGACATGCAGGAAGATAAAGGTTCTTCGGATAGATAATGGAGGCGAGTAGATCGAGAAAGGCTTTAAGGATTTCTATGCAAAGGAGGGGATCAAGAGAGAGTGGACAGCTCCATATAACCCGCAACAAGATGGGGTTGCAGAAAGAAAGAGCACGATGATAGTTGGAGCGGCGAGGGGGATGTTATATGATCAGGACATGCCTAGGCATCTATGGGCAGAGGCATGTAGCATAACAGTGTACATTCAAAATAGGGTCCCGCGCAAGGTGTCGAGAAAGTTGACACCCTGAGGCATTTACAAGAAAGAACCCAAAAGTCGGTCATTTCAAAAAATTTGGCAATATTGCTTATCTTCACATTCCAGATGAGAAGCGCACCAAGCTAGATTCAACTACAAAGAAGGCATATTTCGTTGGTTATAACGAAACTTCCAAGGCATACAGGATCTACATTCCAAGTAGCAGGAAGATCATCATGAATTAAGTTCCAAGAGGAGAAAGCCTTTAGGAGATCTCGCGAGTTGCCAACAGTTGATTAGAGTCAACAAGTAGAAGCTCAAAGGGTTGAACAAGAATCTCAGGCTCAAGGCACTAGTATGAGTATAGTGACTAGTATGGGCACAAGTGCAGATACAGAGGAGAGTTCGCAACATGTGGAGCAACAGCAGGATGAGGAGCTTGAAGCTCCACCAACCACTAGTGGGAGAAGGAATCATGACGTGCTTTAGATGTTGAGAGATGTGTAGGAGTTTGTGGGAGCTCCTAGATCGAGCACCAGGGACAAGAGACCACTGAAGAGATATTCAGGGTACAAGGCATTGATGAGTGAGCTCATTGACAATGAGCCTTCCAACTATCATGAGGCTACACAACACCATGTGTGGTAGGGTGTAATGGTGGAGTACAACTGCATCACGAAGAACTGTGTTTGGGAGGGGGTGCCTAAACCGTTGGACAAGGCAGTGGTTGGTTCCCGTTGAATCTACAAGATCAAGCACGCTACAAATGGCAGTGTAGACAAGTCCAAGGCAAGGTTCATGGCCAAGGGGTTCTCTCAGAAAGAGGGAATAGATTATGAGAAGACATTTTCTCCAGTGGCCAGGTATACTTCCATTAGAGTCGTGATCTCACTTGTAGCACAAATGGATGTCAAGACAACGTTCCTAAACAGAATTATAGAGGAGGTTTATCGAACAGCCAAAGGGTTTTGAGACATATGGGAGGGAGACCCATATATGCAGGTTGAAGATAGCGCTATGTGGAGTCAAGTAAGCTCCCAAGGCATGGTGCAGGTTGAAGATAGCGCTATACGGAGTCAAGTAAGCTCCCAAGGCATGGTATGGTCAGATTGACAGCTACTTGCAGGAAATGGACTTTGTGAAGAGTTAGGCAGATTCGAACCTCTACTACCTTATGGTTGGAGGTGAGCCTCTCATTCTCGTGTTATATGTGGATGATCTATTTTTTACTAGGTCACCAGGGCTCATAGAGGACTACAAGAGGGACCTAGCAGCAGAGTTCAAGATGAAGGATATGGGGTTGATGCATTATTTTCTACGACTTGAGGTGTGGCAAACAAATGAGATCTTCCTTGGATTGTAGACCCATGTCTACACCTATGATAACCAACTGGAAGAAGATTGATGTGTCTAAGTAGGAGGCAACAGACCCCACCTTGTATAGACAGCTTATTGGCTCTCTCATGTATCTAGCCAACACAAGGGCGACATTTGCTTTGCGGTCAACACACTTAGTCAGTTCATGGTGGAACGAAAGAGGGTGCATTGGACAACAGCAAAGAATGTGTTGCGATATCTACAAGGTACAATTGAGTATGGGTTGAGATATACTCAAGGAGATAGTGTCAGGTTGATGGGATACATTGATGCAGACTAGGCAAGTAATGCAGTAGACAGGAAAAGCACTTCAAGGTGTTGCTTCAGCAAGGGATCAAGGGTCGTCTCTTAGTACAACATGAAGTAGAAGTCGATTGCATTAAGCTCTGCAGAAGCAGAGTACATGGCAGCAAGCATGGCAACAAGCATGGCTACATGTGAAGCCATATGGCTTCAAAAGATACTAGGAGCACTATTTGGTCAAAGGATGGAATCAACCAATATTTATTGTGATAATCAGAGATGTGTCAAGTTATTTGAGAATCAGTGTTTCATGATAGGTCGAATCACATCAACATCAGATCATTTCATCAGGGACTATGTACATCGTGGATTAGTTCAACTACAGTATGTTCCCATAGATCAACAGATTGTAGACATTCTGACGAAGGCCTTGTGTGATATCCCCAATTCCTTAAAATTTTGCTAAGTACAACCCATTTTGCAATTTTGACGATTAGAAGCAAATTTTGGTGTTTTTGACTTGGGAGATTAGAGAATGGGTCCCACGCCAAGAGAGAGAGAGAGAGCGAGAGGAAATATGCACCCCTTGAAGGAAGGAGTACAAATTAGTGGAAAGTGGGGGCCACCAAAAGAGTATGCATGGGCATTATTATAAAAGGTAAAAGGGGGGAAATACCACTTCATATTTGACCTCTAATAATACAAAAATTCAACCTCTCTTGGAGTTGTTTAGCGTAGGAGTTGGAGTAATGTTGAGCACAAGGATTCCAGGCGAAATTCCACCCCATCTTTGGAGATCTTTGAGTGTCTCCCTAGTGGGAATTCGAGAAGTCCACTTCCAGGCTTCTATAGAGCTACATTGGCAATAGGATTTTGTTAAGTTTAGTTAACAATAGTATGTTCTATGTTTGAGAGCAATTTACTTCAATTTGCTTTATTAGCCCAATATCAATTTCCAGATTAGCAATCACATTAACATGATAGTAAATGCAGATAGAACATAAACAATAACTAGAAGACAAGCCAAGACAAGAGGACACAATATTTGGCGGATGCCAAGAAAAACCCCAATGTGGGGAAACCCTTTGATCAAATCTTCTTATTATTCTTCAAAAGTTCATACATAATACAAAATTTACTTGCCCAAACACTGTCAAAACAGTGCAATCAACTATAGTCAATAGGATGCCCTAACCAGAAAGTCAACATTAGTCAAACCAACAGAAATACTCCTTTAATTCAGCTCGGTCAAACCCAATCAACTCGGCCTCCAAAAATAGTCCAAATCAGCCCAAAACAGTCTTGAAATTCTTGTTCAAACGTGGTCAACGCACAGTCAACTCTGCAGTCAAACTTATTGCAGTCAACACTGGTCAAACAGCCCAGAAAATATCGGCTTTTGTGCCAAAATATGCGGCCTGCCCAAACAGAGATATTCCCACAGAAAACGCAGTTAAACACTGCCCGGTCAAAGCTGGCTGCAACTCGATCAACACAGAGAACAGAAATCCCAGTCAAACCTTCGCACGTGCGGAGGAGAATAGGCTACCCTGTAATTTGTACGACCCAATCAGATGATGAGAGAGAAAGATGTGTGAGTGTTGTGTGTCCAAATGAGGAAAATGACTCCTCTATATATATGCAACGTTGAGGGTGAAGAGACATGTCTGTTGGGCTTCATGAGCCTACATTAGACTTCTGGCCGACCTTGACAATTTGTCCATAGAAGAAATAAATTCATAATTCCATTAATACATGTCAGAATGAGATGATCTTTAGATCAATCCTACACCTCTCGGAAAGAGGAATCCAATAAAAATATCATCTCCATCATATGAATTGTCCAAGGTGGAGTTTGGCCCTAGTTGCCAAATTTAACACTCCCTCTCAACTAGGGAGAACTCCGCCTGCCAAACCATCTGTCCATCTGTACCATCCTTGTCATCCCTGCTCTGCTCTACTGAACCATAAAGAAATAATGAAGAAGAACTGATCAAGAGTGTATCATACCACTCTCCACTGACCTGAAGTCTATCTCCATTGATCCCAGATCAATAGCAAACATCCTAGCATAGGGAGTACGGTAGTACACGATGCGTCCATCGGTAGTACTATGGTCCCTATCTTTGTTTCCCTACTCATTGGCCAAATGAGAGGTACTTCCCATGAGTCTTGGACTGCATGGGTAGGATGTATTGACAGGAGAAGGTGAACCACTCATCCTGCTCATATGCCATAGGAGAAGGTGAACCACTCGACCTATGCATATAACAATCGTAGGCGAAGGTGAACCCACTCACCCTATATACATGTGTCCGGGTAGGGGAAGGTGAACCACTCACCCTACACACATGTCAACCATAATGGGGTATCACAGGGGAAGGTGAACCACTCACCTTGTACACAACGCACCACTAGGGGAAGGTAAACCATTGACCTTATGGTCGCTCATAGCTCCAAGAAGTACCCCAAGCCCCCCGAAGCTCCCAGATCTCAATATCCAACTCAAACAGGACCCTCATAAGAGGGTCTTTCCACGACTCCAAGTCGTTCACAGAAGGTTAAGAATTTGACCTTCCCCAGGGGCTTCGTAAGAATATCTGCGACCTGATCATCAGTCCTAATGTGATGGAGCCTTATTGCTCCCCGTTGTACCATATCCCGGATAAAGTGGTACATGATATCAATATGCTTGGAGCGGTCATGAAACACAGGATTCTCAGAAAGATGAATCCCACTTTGGTTATCACAGTAGATCACGGTGGCATCCAGCACATACCCAAATAGCTCATTAAAGAGCTTCCTCAACCAAACAGCTTCACAGGAGGCCATATTAGCAGCAATATATTCAGGCTCAACGGTGCTCAAAGCAGCTAATTTATGCTTCCTGCTCATCCAGGATATCGAAGTAGAACCCAGAGAGAAACAACATCCCGATGTGTTCTTACGATCCACCACACCAATGTTTTAAAAATTGGAACCGTTGACCGGACCGGTCCACCTAATGAACTGGGTTTCAAACCGGGACTGATCAGATCTAAACGAACTGGTTTTAGAAAAATACATTAAATAATTAATTTAATAATTTTTAATGACAAAACAATTTTTAAGATTTAAAACCATGATTCAAAGCCAATAGAGACAAAATATGCAAAGATTACTCATTTATATACCATGTAAAGGTGAATATATCAAAATGGTACCGAGTGCAATACATATCATCGACAAAATACATAAGCAATGAGGCTCTAAATGGCCTCTAGAGTGCAAAAACAAAGCCTACAAACTATGGCCAGTGGCCTACTACAAGTCTACATAATAACATATATGATAATAGTGATCAACATTATCACTTGAAACTTCTCATGAGTCATCATGATCAAACTCAGTTGGTTGAGTCTCGACTCCCAAACTTTGCAATTGCTTGAATCACAAACTTCTCTATTGGTTCAGTGACTTGAGTCTCAAACTTTTGAAGGTATTCTACCCTAATATGCCTTATTGAGTCATTTGGTGCTTCACATGGCTTTACATGGCCTCCTATCCTAGCCAAGTGTTGCTTGAACCTGTTAATACCCCCTCTAATAGATTTTTGGCAATATTTGCAGATCATTTTGCCATCAATCATATCACAATGAGCCCATGCAGTATCCTTGTCTCTTGGAGGCATGATGACTACTACTTATAGCTTAAACTCTCCATTGTTCCACTACTCCAGCAAAAACTCAACACTCCCCAAGCCCCCAATCAAACTCACAAATACTCCAAATGAGATGTGTGAGACACATGAGAGGGAGAAGGCCCTTTTGAAGGCTTGGAGAGGGTGTTTTTGGAGGGAAAGAACCCTTACTTTCCCTCCAAAACACCCTAAACACTTGGAAAACAGTGTTGTGTGGGTCCTCCACGGTCGTGGCAGATAACCGGCCGGTTTAGGACGTAACCGGCCGGTTTGACCACAAACTAACTGGTTAGAACCGGTTTGGTCACTTTTTTGGTGAAATGGAAGGTCAAACCGGGTTTTTCTGCAGGTTTGACCTGGTGGGCTAGCTAACCAGCCAGTTTGACTAGTTAATGGTTTAGATCGGTCGATTTTTAAAACACTGCACCACACTGCCAGTCCAGTCAACATCAGAATAACCATGGAGCTTCAAGTCTCCAACAGTGTATCTCAGTCCATATGTCATTGTGCCTCGGAGATATCTCAAGAGATTCTTGGCAGTAATCCAATGTATGTGATGAGGCTCGACCATAAATTGATTCAATGTATTCACTGCAAAGCATATGTCCGGACGAGAGTTCACCAAGAACATCAAGGCCCCCATGAGTTGACGATACTCAGAAGGATTTCCCAAATCGGGCCCAACAGCACTTCCGCATAACTTCTTAAAGTTAAGTTCCATCGGAGTATGTTGACACCTAATCCTCGCGATTGGGTGAATTTATGTAAATAGTTAAATTAGGAATGTGAACAGTCATCAGGAGATGAACTGAGCAGTCACACCCTTTTGTATATAACAATAACATACCTAATGAAATAGATTGAATCAGTTTTACTGCCTATTGGAGAGTTACTGCCTGGCCTGACATGGTATTAGAGCCAGTTCTCAAAATAAGTTGTAACTCCCTTCATTTTTGCTACTGTGGGCTATACGCAGGTCTGAGCACTGTCCACTGTCCACTGAGCGCTATCCTCTGTCATTCTGACCTGAGCACTGTTCTGACTGAGCTCTGTCCTCTGCGTTGTGTTCCATTGCCTCAACGCCTCTGTCCTCTGCGTTTTTTTAGTGAATTGGTATTGCGTTTTACTGCATTATTGTATGCGTTTAACTGTATTATTGTATTGCGTTTTACTGCATTATTGTATGCGTTTAACTGTATTATTGTATTGCGTTTTACTGCATTATTGTATGCGCTGGATTGAAATGGGAAATCATGTTGGGATCAATGGCATGTTGCGGTGTTACGCTGTTGAATTGACTGTGTTATACACCCTCCATCGATTGGATTGACTGTGTATCTCCCTGTTATACCACCTTCCACTGATTAAACGATGTTGAATTGACATACCACCGTTAACCCCGCAATACCGCCTCTGCAAACCACGCTGTCCTGTCATATTGTATGAACATTGTCATATGGTAATGATATCGAATGGTATCGAATGTGTATGGTAATGTGTATGGTAATGGTATTCAGTTAGTGAATGGTGTGTGAGCGCAGCGGAAGCGTGATGAGCCCAGGACCCAGGTCTCTTCCCATGATCGTGGTGCCAGGCGGAGATCTCATAAGTTTTGAACGTTGGTTATGAAAGTTTTGAATGCTGCTGACATACGTTGCTATTTCAAACAAATACGTTTGCTGTTGTTTCAAATAAGTTCGAATGCTGCCTGAATGGTATACGTTTGTTGCTGTTTCAAATAGGTTTGTTGCTGTTTCAAATAAGTTCGAATGTTGCCTGAGTGGTATACGTTTGTTGTTGTTTCAAATACGTTTGCTGTTGTTGAACTGCACATTTCCCAGTGTACCTGGAAGCCGGCGTCCATGGAGTAGGCCTTACCACCGAGGGCGGTACTGCTGGCGGCTTGAATTTCCGGATCGGTCACGGAAAGCTCCCTCGTACTTGTCCATGTGATTCATAAGTAAAGAAAGGAAATAATAAACTTGTTTTCTATTGATGTTACTCCGTCTTTGAAGCTTATTTGGTTCCCTCTGTGAAGAATCCCGAGGGAAAATTAGTACTATAAACAAAGCAATATTGTACAGATAGTTGTCTAATCAGCCTTTTTGTCTGTAAAGCATCTCGTTTGTATCTGAAATCTATTTAAATTCGTTCAGATATTTGCAGTGTAGAGTTAGAATTTTTTTATTTTCTGGCGCCGTTGAATGGTATGGTGAATGGTATTTTGAATGGAAAAAAAAAAAAGTGAACCTGAAATTCATTAAGTTTTTTATGGCGATATGTTATATGGTATATGGAAGGTATAGCATATTTATTTGAGAAGTGGAAGGTATAACATATATATTGTTTTCTATCAGCAGAAGTAATTTTTTCTTACAGAATGCATTCAATCATCTCCATGGTAGGAATAGTTCTCACTGGCAAGGAGAACTATCCTGATTGGTCTCGGATGATAAAACACACCCTCATCTTCAATGAGTTGTGGAAAGGAGTGTGTGTCGGAGAAGGAGACAATGACCCAGTACGGCCTATCTCAGACAAAGAGCTCGTCATTTGGGAAAACAAGAACAACAAAGCTTATGCATTAATTGCAGCATCTGTAAATGAAGAGGTGAGTCGTCATATTTCGTCATATTCAACTGCCTTTGAAGCCCTACAAAAGCTGAAAGAACTCTATGACTCGCATTCTACACTTGAAGTTGTCCAACTCATGATTAAACTCTTCACTCTTGAACTGCAAAATAATGATCCTCTTGCTCTTGCATCTGAAGTAAAGTCTATAATGCATGATATCAAGTCCACTAAGGTTGAATTGGATATTCCTCTTATTGCTTTTCTCGAGGCACTTTATCCTACTTACTCCAATTATCTTCAGTCAATGCAAGCAAATGGAAATCTTAAAGATATAACCTTTGACTCTCTTGTGAAAAAGTTTGTTGAAAAAGAGAAAGCTTTCGGAAAGAAGACAGCCCCTGAATCCTCTGAAGAGATTGTGTGCCTTGCTCATAAAGAAAAGCATCCTGCTCAAGATTCTACAAGAGGAAGAGGTGGACGAAGAGGAAGAGGAAGATATTTCAGAGGCAAGGGGGGCAGACATTCTCAAGGAGAAAAGGCAGATTTACACTGTATTCGCTGCAAAAGAAATGGATCACATGTTGCCTCTACATGCAAGCTACCATGGGACAAAATTGAGCAGAAAAGAAACCAACAGAAAGGTAAAATTGATGATACAAACAAAGGTAAAGCACCTGAATCCGCTCACTATGTTGAGGCACAATGTAACATTGG